>JAOUQT010021543.1:0-11769 GCA_025769995.1 Xyliphius kryptos
TGGTGTTCATAACTCAACAGAACATTTTTCCTATTCTTGAAAGAAAGATAATGAATGAATAGCAGCCATATTTCTGCTCATATCGATGTAGATACAGTAGATTCATAAGCAATATGGAACAATCCTAGACTCCAGAACTGTGGCAGATTCTACACCATGCTAAATAAAAGGTAACAGTTTTGAAACGTTAAACCTGCATACCAGTAATTTACGAAGAACCAAAGACCGTCATCAAATATCCGTCATAAAACAACAGTTTATTATTGTTTACTGCACAATGTGTTAATCATTGTAGAAACATTTTTTTTATTATTTTTGTCATTGTTACAGAGCATATTTTAGACTATAATCTCATAATCCGTCATTGCTTTGCACAAATATGTGTTTGTGGGATAAGATGACTTAGCATCCCAATCTCATGTCAGCTGTTGCAGCTCCCTGGAATCGAACTCCTGTTATTAGCGCTCCTGAATTTTCCATTTTCTAAATATAATATTACTTGGATGAACAATAGCTTTCATATTATTTTGTCTTTCGGCTATCCCTGCTACAAGGAATAACCACAGCATTTCACTCGCATTGCTAATCAGGCAAATGTTTTATGCCGGATGCCCTTCCTGATGCAATCTTCACACTTTTGTGTTTGAAATTTAGGACCAGACAATTTAGCATAGGACTACATTCATTCATTTATTTTCCATACCTGCTTAATCCTAATGTTGGGGCCACTGGGAAGCCAGTGCCCAATCGGCAACTCTGGGCACGAGGGCAGGATCAACCCTAGACAAGGCGCGCACACACATTTACACACTAACAGGCATTTAGAGACACCATGCAGGAATGCAGGAAAAAAACGGAGAAAACCCGTATGAAATTTTCACAGTCACCCCAGCCAGGCACAGATCTGGGATCTTCTTTGCTGTAAGGCCAGAGCACTATCCACTGCACCACCGTGCCGTTCTACCATATTTTGTATTACCTATTATAATTTGGATGCCAAACCTGTCTTGTATAATTAACTACTTTTGGTGTAATCACATTGTTCACCAAGGCCTCTCTCTTGTATTTTCTTAGGCCATTATCTAAATCTGACTGACTGTTCAGTGTTGATTTGGTTTTCTGTTTATTGAACTATGTACATAAAATGGACAATTGGCCATTAGCAGATATTTGAGGAGATATTAATAATGCATTCGCTTTATATCTCGTGAATAAACAGAGGAGGTGTGTGTTGACTGTTATTTTACTACTAGATCTATTCATAGTTAGTGAGAAAAGTGATCAGCATATAACATAACAATACATATAACAAGCAAATGATGGGTCATCATTCCAGCCAGTGTTTTCCCCTTTTGTTTATATATTTTTTCTCCTTACAATATGAGAAAAATAATGTGAATAGATGTAATAGTATTTTTTGATTGATTTTAAATAATACACTCTTGTGAGGATTTGTTTAGTGGCTGTTCTTGTTGTTAAAATGCAGATAAATGTTAATTGAATTTTAATTTATGATTGACAGATTAGAGAAATACATTTCTTTATTATGCCATGGCGAACATTGTTGCTGCATATTTTGAATACCTTTTAAGGGAAGCATCGAATTATTCTAATTGATCATCTTTATAAAACCTATGATAACCATTTCTATCCTGATGGCAGTGTGGAGTTAGCATGTTCTTCCTGTGTGTCTGTGGGTTTCCACTAGGGGCTGAAAAAAACAAAAATGTCAGGCAAATTGAAGATACTAAAAATACATGAGATAAAAGATTAAAATACGCAATACAGAGTAGAAATCAGAACTCAGGTCCTTGACATTTTAGAATCTAAAACATGCAGTTCTTCTTGTTTGTGTTACACCGATGTTTATGGGCATGTGTATTTAATACATTGGGGCATGCAATATAAAATGTGGGTGTGTGTATGTCATATAGGGTCGAGGTGGTTTGGGCTCAATTTTTGTCTGGGCATCAGGGAACGGTGGCCGAGAGAAGGATAACTGCAACTGCGATGGCTACACCAACAGCATCTACACACTTTCCATCAGCAGCACGACTCAGTATGGCAACGTTCCATGGTACAGCGAGGCCTGCTCCTCCACACTTGCTACCACCTACAGCAGTGGCAACCTCAATGAGAAACAGATTGTAAGTATTACAAACACACATGCTACATTTTTGGCTGAAACTAAAATAAATACTTTAAATAACACTAGGTGAAAAACCAACAGCTGATTGTATAAATTTTAATTTTAATTACATCTTAAACAGTAATACATTACATGTATTGTAGATAGGATGTAAGAATACCAGTTTTTGTCAGACCATATAAAAAAACAAAGACTTACAGACTGTATGATTACTTTTACCAAGTACCGGTATATGTATAATAAAAAAAACAAAAATTTCTGGTTTCAAAACATATCTATCAGCAATTTTTTTAATTATATGAACTCTGGTCTGTATTTATTATTCAAAATATTGCTATCAAATTGCTTGTGTTAAATGAACTATTTTTAAACTAGTTTTACTTTTGTCACTATTGCTTATAATATTGTATTTCCAAATGGCTGCCATTGCTCATAGTTTGGTTCAGCTTTTTAGCTTCCTCATTCTCCCCTTGCATGCTTCTCCGCTTGTTGCTGCTCCTGTTTTTATATTAAAGGCTCCTTAATAGCATGTAACTTACACTATAGTGTCTGAACTAAATATGAGGTATTTCCCTAGATTGCAGAGAAGCATGATCGCTCTCTCTGGCCCAGGAGCCTCTCCCTGTGAGCTAGACAACGTGGTAGAGAGCATTGCCAGGGAGGATATAGTGGTGATTGGTGCAGATTTCAGAGGTCATGTTGGTAAGGGAAACAAAGGAGATGAGGATGTGATGGGCAGGTTAATGACAGAAACCTAGAAGGACAGATGGTGGAGGATTTTGCAAATAGGATGGAAATGGTTGTGGTAAAGAGGAGGAGCACAGGGAGGCCTACTGTAGAAGAGTGGAGGAACGAGGACACTCCTAAAATACATCCTGTGTAGACGAGGTTGCTTGAAAGAGATTGTTGTGAGGTGTTTAGAAAGGAGTTGATTTGCTTTGGCTGGTAGTATAGAGCTTCCAGCAGCAATAGTAATTAGTGAGACAGGCAGAAAGCTACTTGGCTCTGAGTACGTGAAAGACACCAAGGAAACATGGTAGTGGAAAAGGCTTTGTAGTGCTGGAGATTATACAGAGGAAGAGGTTAGTGAAGATGGAGATGACATAAGAGATTAGGCAGAAATACAAAAAGATGCAGTGTATGACAAAGAAGGACATAGAAAAGGCCAAGCAGAGGGACTATGATGAGTTGTACGAGAGGTTAGACAGTAAAGAAGAAGAGAAGGTGTTGTATCAGCTGGCAAAACTGAGAGATAAAGCTGAAAAGGATGTGTAACATGTCAGGGAGAACACGGATAGAAATGGAAATGTACTGACAGGTGAGGAGAGGGTGAGGTATGAAGCTGATGAGCTGATGTATGAAGAGAATGGCAGAGAAAAACAGTGGAATAGGAGGTAGCAAAGGTTAGCAAGGATGAAGTGAGGAAAGCTTTAAAAAGGGATGAAGAAGGAAAATGTAGTTGGAACTGATGGAATACCAGTAGACATGTGGTAATGTATATAGGAGATGGAAGTTGTATTTTAAATAGATAATGTAATGACATACTGGAGAGTGATATGAAGAATGGAGGAAAGTGTGCTTTTAAAAAAGTTATTTATAAGAAAAATGGCGATGTGCAGAGTTGTAGCAAGTTGATGAGCCACACAATGAAGATTTGGTAGTGAATTGTGGAAGCTAGGCTTAGAGAAGAGGTTGTGACTGTGAGCAGCAATATTTTTTTATGCCAAGAAATAGTACCACAGATTGCGAATGCTGATAAAGAAGTATAGAGAAGGTCAGAAAGAGCTACACTGTGTCTCTTATGTGTCTCTCTGTTTATGGCAGGGTGCCAAGGGAGAAAACGTGGTGTTTTATGAGGAAGTCTGAAGTGGCTGAAAAGTATGACTTGTTCCTGTCTGAACTCATCTGTTAGTTTTTCCATCACTAGAGCAAACAAGAAGGGGCTCATAGCCGATGCTTTATGCATTCCCACCTCCACTTTGAAAAAAATCTTTCACTCCTACAGCATATCTAACCAATGTTATGCTGTTCTCATACATGCTTTCTGGATTACTGGTTCAGGACATGTATGAGAAGAGCATGATAGTATCTACTCCAAACCCCTCTGGCTTTGGTGATGGGTACATTAAAAAATGAGGTCAGACAGGAATCGCTGTAGATTATGATGTTTGCAGAAGACAAAAAGATAATGATCTGCAGTGAGAGCAGAGAACAGGTAGAAGAGAACTTGGAGAGGTAGAGGTATGCCCAAAAAAGGAGGATAATGAAAGTCAACTGTTCTAAGACATGTGATTGAGAGGTAGGCAGATAGAAATGTCAGGCTACAGGAAGCAGTGGTCACAAAGCTGCAGGATTTTGGTTACTGGGGGTCAACTGTACAAGGAAATGGGGAGTGTGAAAGGTGAAGAAGAGAATACAGGCAAGTTTGAATGGATGGAGAGAAGTGTAAGCACTGATGTGTGACAAAAGGGACACAGCAAAAGTGAAAGGTCTATAAGTAACAAGTTAGACCAGCCTTGTGGCACTGACTAAGTAACAGAAAGCAGAGCTTAAGGTGGCAGAATGATTGACTTGCTCTGGTAACCCCTGATGAACGAAGAGGCCAAAAGAAATAGTTTCATTAAAGCTACTTTGCAACAATGTTCCATTGTAAAAATCGCTATGTACAAGGATGCACAGCGGTGCATGGTCAAAATAAAGGTTTGCGCAGCATTCATTAAATCGAAAAGTGTGTTTCAGTACCAACAAGTTTGGTAAGCTACAGTGAGCCTGTAGATTATGCTACAATAACAAAAAAACAAGCCACATTAAGTTACAGAAATATGGTGCAAAATATGCAGTGAAAATCCCAGTCTCATGGTTGAAGCATTTCAGTCACGCAGCTTTTTAAAAGCACAAGAAATGCATGGACCATGTAAACATAGTGTAAACTATTCAAAACAGGTGCTCAGAAATCCAGTCGCCCCTAGACAGGTATCAGCAAAAGTGGCAAGCACTCTGTAATGTTTATCTGTTAGCCTTTCACATATTTGAGAATCTAAATTGTATGCGTTCATATAAGGAGATATTCCGCTTTCCAAAAGACTTGGAGTAAATGACGATAGTGCATATCAGTCACGTGATGGAGGGAGCTGCATCAATGAGAATGCTACACAGTCGTTCATTCATCTGACTGAGATGACAGCAGAGACTTCTGACCCAAAGCCAGCTTTCAGAAATAGACCAAAAATGTTATGTTCATCCCTGGCTATATAAACAAAATGATATTGAAATGTACATTGCTGTAAATATTTTAGGGAACGGTTGTATCAGTCACCATCCCTCAGCTTAATTAACAAGGTTCATTGTACATAGCAGTTCATTGCCTTAAAGCGGATGCCATTGTATTAGTGTCTTCTTCTTCTTCTTCTTCTTTCGGCCACTCTCCTTTATCAGGTAATTTTCTTTTTACAAATATAAGTACATGCACACAGTATCAGACCAGATACTGGTATCAGTGCATGCCTAGCTGTAGATATACTGTAGGGTAATACGGTGAAATAAAATTAGAGCTGTTTTTAAACAATTTTGATATATATAAATTAATAATGTCCTTAAATGCAAAGAACATTATAAGGAAACTTACTGTTTTGAAAACTGTAGTGTGTTAACCACCACTATCTGTCCTTCAAGGTTCCTGCCTTTAACAACAAACTTGCCCTTCACATCCTTATCTCTTTTGTTTCCTGTTTTCCTCCTTTGTTGAAATTTGCACCAATCACCACTCTTTCCTCTCTGGGAATGCTCTCTACCACTTCGAATAGCTTCCTCCAGATTCTCCTCCAATTACACCTCCAATTTATTGCTTCAAATTCATCACCCTGTCTAGCAGTTTTTTCAACTCAACAACTTTCTTTGCATAGTCCTTTATAACTATCCACACCCTGATAGAACAGTTTAAAACCTGCACCAATGCTTTGGGCCTAGTTACCTTTTCCACTTTGTCTCCTGCACACACAATACATCACAATTTCTTCTCTGAATCATGTCAGCCAGTTCTCTAACTTTCCCTCTAATCATTCTTACATTGAGGGTTGCTACCCTCAGTTCTCTACTCTTGAGCCCTCAGTTCTCTAACTGTCTCCTTATTCCTAATGGTTACACAAAGTAGCGTGCAAAACACAACACGTCATGTCTGATAATTACTCGTTTGCACACTACACACTATGTTTTTATTATACTGTAATATAATGTATACTAGAATATTCTTTTCATCATAATAGTAAAATTATAGATTCTTATTTGAAAAAAATGTATAAATTGTTTTGAAATTGTGTCATTGTATAACATGAAAAGACTGGTTTAGGATGAAAGTAGGTTCTTATCAAATATTGAGAACTCATCAGACATACTGATAGATGGGAACAGGAGTCTGAAACTACAGTTAACACAGAATAATCCAAACTGGACAGCTGAAAATTGTACAAGAGTAATGATAGTGTTATTGTAGGTTTCTTGTAAGATTGAACCAATATATCTAATCTCCTTTGACATCTCACATCATCCACTTGCCAATTTTTTTTTTTTTGTGTCAAAATTCCTTAGCTCTCATCTCATCTCGATTCTGATATATGATGTCAACAGTACTTGATACAAGTGTCTTTAATGGATTTTGAATCCTTGTGTCTTACTGGACCTATTTAAGTTGCTGGTATAATAATGATGAGATTTTAAATAGTGATATCAACATATGATTGTAATTATTAGTACAAAAGCATTATCTATGAAAATCTGAGTTTCTGAGGAGCAACAATGGGCAAAGGACATTCGAGTGTGACAACAGAGTGACAACAAATGAATGAGAAAATTTTAAGATTTTAATATTTCCATATTCACAGTGCACAGTATTTTTAACAATTAACAGTTATATGATTCTAAAGGACTTGTAATGCAATAAAGGCAAGTGTACAACATAAGTGTGATTACCAGAGATTCAACTACAGGGATTTCTTTAGGAAACTTAGTGCACTATAATACAACTATCTTAATTGATGCCACTAAAAAGTGTAAAATATGTTAATTCTGTGATGGCAGTATGAATAAAGTAGTGTACAATCACATTTTTGAGCATGCAAGGCATGATTGTAGAAAAAAGGGGAACAGCTACTGAACTGGCACCAATAGAAAATGTATAAATAATTTTGAAATGAAAATACACTATATTTGTAAAAGTATTTGTTCACTATCTAAATGATCGGAATCAGGTTTTCCAATTACTTTCATGGCCACAGGTGTTTAAACCTAGACCTAGACATGCATACTGTTTTTACAAATATGTGTAAAAGAATGCGTCGCTCTCAGGATCGCAGTGAATTCCAGCATGGAGCTGTGACAGGATGCCACTTATGCATCAAATCCAGTCATGAAATTTCCTCACTCCTAAATATTCCACAGTTAACTGTCAGCTGTATTATAAGAAAATTGAAGTGTTTGAGAACAACAGCAACTCAGCCACGAAGTGGTAGGCCATGTAAACTGCTGAAGCGTGGTCAGCGGATGCTGATAAGCATAGTGCAAAGAGGTCGCTAACTATATGCAGAGTCAGTCACTACAGACCTCCAAGTTGAAGCTGTTCTAGCTGCAAAAGGTAGGCCGATGTCATATTCAATCCTATGGATTAGGAATGGGAGGTCACTTAAGCTCATATGTGAGTTAAGACAGGTGAGCAAATACTTTTGGCAATAAAGTGTATATTAGCGACAGCCCCAATGTTGTGTAGACTGCATCAAAAACACTTTCACTTTTTAAGTGTTCTCAAAAGTAATGGCGTTATGGGAGCAGCCATAGCACACACAGATCACAATGTACACACGGGGTGTGTGGACATAATTACAGAGATCTATTGAGGGAACCAAAGGCATAAACTGAACAAGCACCTGAGAAAACACAAACAAAAAGTAGCAGGGTTAGCACATATAGGCTATTTGTATAAACACAGCTGAGAGCTAAATAAAATGATAGAAATATGCAGTGGTGACTATTAACAAAATAAAACATGGATGTTGGTCATAACAGAGATTTCAAAGTGGTAAATATTTAACTATTTCAGATTTTTTGGAATTTATTGCAGGACTGAAATTCAGGAATAAATATATAAAACAAAATGTGAAATATATTGGGTTCACACTGCCTGCAGTTACTGTATATTCCTGTTTGAATTAATTTTGTGTAATTAAATATTTGCAAATACCAGCCACATGCACATATTCAAAGTTCAAATATCAGCTGATCTTCTGAAAGTTCTATTTAATATAATTCTCACAGCAGGGTAATTTAATCTCATAC
Organism: Xyliphius kryptos; assembly: GCA_025769995.1. Taxonomy (NCBI): domain Eukaryota; kingdom Metazoa; phylum Chordata; class Actinopteri; order Siluriformes; family Aspredinidae; genus Xyliphius; species Xyliphius kryptos. The sequence continues at coordinate 8,474 of JAOUQT010021543.1, forward strand.
ATATAAATGAGTAGAGGGCGTTTTCATTTTTGTTTCTGTTAAGTATGTCTCTCCACACAATTGTGTCTACTAAGTTTGTATATCTCATTACAATGCTGCCATCTCAATTATTTATTCACTCACTCACTCACTCACAAACACACAAACACAAACTCACACACACGTCTGTTAAGACAGCAGTTTTGATTCCAGGTAATTTGCACTTAAGCATCTCATCCACTGATACTTTTCATTTTTATGTCTATATATATAACACAGTGAATAGACCCACACATGCATGCATACAAACAGACACCTACATGTTCATTAACGCCTGTGTTTGGCATCGGAGCAGATGCTAGCAGTCTTGCAAAGTTTTATTGTTCTGCTCAAAGAGGAATACAGCTAAACCCCTTGAGATAAAATTGAATGCGTGAAGAGCCGAGCAACATTATTCTGGTATCTTCATGCCTCTGCAAGCTTCACAGTGAAACATATCACCTGAAGATTATGCAACCACTGTTCAAAACCAGGTGCTCCAGACCAGGTTTAGAAATTTACTAGGAACAATGTGGGCAGGATGTAATAACATCCAATATTACCACATTCACAAAGAAGAGTGATAAAGTGAGATCCAGGAAGTGAATGATAGTCAGCGCATAACTGTGAGATAGTGATAAATAGGGGCAAGATCTGAACACAAGATCCGTCTGCAAAACAAGCTTACATATGTTGTATAGAGTTCTTTTTTTTCCAGACCTGTCTGGTGTCAATAGTCTTACAACCAATTTAGACACAGCATTTAAAGTTAATCAAATCTTTAAGCCTAAACATTTTTAACAATGTAGTCCGATAAGCCTTTTTAAACCTTTCATGCTTCTTGTTGAGGTGCCCAGCATCTTCTGCCTGAGGGACAATCGCCTAATTCTCTATGATATGCCAGTAATTATACATGCCAGTGAGAGTGATTGTAGATTATGGAAATATGCATTTCACTTCCTCGCTTTGCTCGCTCAATCACTTGCTCTCTGTCTCTCTATTTCTCTCTCCTTTTTTCTCTTTTTTTCCGCCTCATTTGTCCCCAATACACGAGAAGCAGTCAGCCGCAAACAGCTGTTTTGAAATTGTGAAGTGTGTCCCTATGTGCAAGCTTTTGACACTGATAGCATCTTGTTTTCTTGAGGTGTCACGGTAATCCCGATTCTAGCTGATGGATTTGAATGGGATGAAGTTTTATAAACATTATATATTTAGTGTAGTTTGAGAGTGTGCTTGAAGGCATATAGATATACCTGTCTACAACAGGTATATCTAGAAGGCATATAGATATACCTGTTGTAGACATATAATTATATAATTATAATTATATAATTATAGTTTGAGAGTGTGCTTGAATTCTGTGATTGTATATACATTTTTGAAAATATATGCCTTCTAGATTTACCTGTTGTAGACATATAATTATTAATTATTATTATATAATTATTAACTCTAGCCTCTTGGATTCTATGCCTAATTTGTCTGTCTATAAGTGGAAGGAATCTCACACTTTAATTAAGACTTGAATTGTCAGCTTTATAATAATACAATACTGCTTCCAGGTCCAAGCGTCTACTGTTTTGTTGTAAATGAAGCCTCCTGGCTTATGGCGTGGTATATAAAAAGCATTTAAAACATGATTGTTCAGTAGTACGTACTGATAAATACATTTCACTTTGACACAATACAAAGGCTTTATTCAATAGAATGTTAAGCAAGTAATACAAACAAATGTTAGCATTGCTTCTGTATAGCATTCTATATGTTTTAATTTTTATTAACTTTTGATAATCCAATTAATGTTCGGAAATCAGACACAGTCTCAATGTTTAAGTCTAGGTTTACTTTATGTCTCAGTGAGCCCTGCTATCTGTGTTACCTGCTGGATCACCCTTTTAATTATGCTGCTATAGTGAGTAACACTGGAGTTTGTACTCTAACACATTTCTGCGATCATACTCCAAGATCGTTTCTTTTTTTGCTATTTCTATATTCTGGCTGAGATGTACATACTACTACTGAGAAAATAATGATCCTGATCTCATCTCCTACACCTGCCGGATAAACCCTGATGGTCAACTTCCTGTGAGAGCTCATATCAAATGGAATGACCGGTTATGCTGGGAACATCCTGTAGACTAACACACTCTCTCCACTACATACCATTTTACAGACTCATACATTCTGTATAATCTGTCATCACTTAAATAAGGATGGCATTACCCTCAGAGTCTGGTTCCTTTCAAGGTTTTTTCTCTTATCATCTCAGGAAGGCTTGATAATTTATGAAAAAATAACTTATATAATCTTCATAATTATATCCTGTATTTCATTTCTGTAAAGATGCTTTGCATTAATGTTCCATTCTAAAAAAGTACTATATAAATAAAACAGAACCAAATTGAATTAATTATAAATAGATTCCAAAATAAACAGCCTTGATGGCATTTGTTCATTTTCTTACATTAACATTGTTGCCAACAATTAATTTATATTGATTTTTGTTTGACATGGTGCTTAGATCTGTTTATTCAGTTTATTGCCACTGCTGATAAATGTAGGTATTAAACAGCCAAATAAGTGTAGGCGTATGTGGCTCTGTTCTTGTATGTGAATCCTGATAGTCAGGCTGCCTGGGGCTGGTCCATATTCTATCCCAGAATGTAGCAGAAGGCCTAGACTATCCCAGGTCTCAGAGGTCCCAATTAAATTCATGCTCAGTCAGCCACGATGAGGTTGGTGCCATCTTATTAATCTTCGGGACAGTTGGACATCCCGGCAACAGGAGAGAATGAGGGACATCGTTTCCTCAAAACACCAGCTTTGTCAAATGTGTCAAGACAGACTGTCGCCTGCGGCTGTTCTATCATTTTTCATTTCTGTATGTTTTCAGTAATTTTTAGAATATCTAATTTCTCAATCTGTGTTTATGTATGTGTGTGTGTGTGTGTGGGTAGGTGACAACCGATCTAAGGAGCAAGTGCACAGACTCCCACACGGGCACGTCTGCTTCAGCCCCTTTAGCTGCAGGCATTATTGCCCTCACCCTGGAATCTAAGTAAGTGACAAAACCTTCCAACATGCACACGTGCCCTCAAACCAACACCAGAGACATCTTGGCAGACGCATGTCCTATACCTACCTGAAATTGCCTGATTCCTGAGACCAAGTCATAACTAAATTGCATTGGCTCACATTAATTTTAATTTACTATATTTTGCCATTTTATCATTAAATTACAAATACTTTTCATCTTTTTCATAGGAATATCTTTCAAT
>JAOUQT010021552.1:0-11768 GCA_025769995.1 Xyliphius kryptos
ACCAATGAAGAGTGCATTATTTCTGAAAAAATCAAGTGTTCTTGAATTGTTCTCTAATTTTGATCTCCAGTGTAGATAGGGGTTCTATAGTTTTCTTGGCGCTAAGGAGCAGGATACTATCAGCACACCACATGGCCAGATGCTCTACTTCCTTTCTGTAGGCTGTCTCATCGTTGTTACAGATGTGGCCAATTACATTGGTGTCATCAACAAACTTAATCATGGAGAACAGTCGTGAGTGAAGAGCACACAACCCTGTGACACACCTTTGTTAACTGAGACAGTGGAGAAGTAGGTATGGCCTGAACTAACGTGCTGAGGCTTGTTGTCAGGCAGTCCCGAATCCACAGACAAATGGTGGAGTCAATGCCCAGATCACCAAGCTTAATGATTAACTTGACAGGGATTAAGGTGCTAAATGTTGAGCTGAAACAGCATTTTTGCGTATGTGTTATTGTTGTCCAAATGTAAAAGCACAGAATGTAACAATGGATACTGCATATTTTGCAAATATTCATTCTTTCTGCTTAATTCTTAACTAGGGCTGCGGTGGGTTTCTCTATGCCCATTCAGAGGAGAACGTCTCGGGCGCTAGGCAGATACACCCAGGACAGGGCGCCAATCCATCGTCAGGCACACTCACTCACACAGCCACACACACAAACAGACATTATACGTGGCAATAAAGAACATTCAATTTGCCTTAAATCCATGTTTTTTGGACTGTGGGATCTTTACGTTGCTTTGAATTGAGGATTCTAATTCGCAATTTGTGTATGGTTTGTCCATTTTACTTAATACAAGATAATAGCTCAATCATGTGTTATTTTAAAAAAGATAAATTATTTTAAAGCTGTAGGTAGTATTTATGTCATAAAGTGGCATATTCACACAGATATAAAAACATTCTATGGAAACATTACTTACATCTAACCCAAAACTGTGTGCTGCCATGCCTGTTGTTTTTGCAAAAGGGAACTGCAGTAAAAAATAAAAGTTGGAACTGAATATAACAGCTTTATTTAAAACATGATATATGCCTATATACTTTTGTCCATATAGTGTGTCTTTGTCTGGTCATATTTGAATACAATAATCATTTATTTATTTATTTTTTATTTCTCATTTTTAATGTAGGTGTTCTGCACATATGAGGATCTCTGTGGTGATGAGCTGCTTGATTATGGTGGCATAGATTTCCCTCACATCAATTACAACAGGTTCAACACAAAACCCTACCGCTACTTCTATGGCTGTGGTTTCCGCCACCTAGTGGCAGACTCACTGCTGAAGATGGACTTACATGACAAAATGTTGAAAGTGCGTTGTCATTTGATTTTTCCCCCATACAAATTAAAGTATTATTTTAGTTAATTTCATATAAGTAACACATCGTATACTGTTATGATAATTTATGATTATGATTATTGTAAACCACATTTTCAAATATATCTGTGCTTTATAGCTTCAATATCAATTTATTGGGGGAATATAACAGCACAATGGCTAGCATTGTCTCACAAATCCTTGGTCCTAGGCTTTATGTAAAATTATAAAATGGTAAGTTCCAGTAATGAAATTTAATTGGCTGACAATAATGCACACTTCTGGCCACTTAACATTCATATCAAAGTGTAATATACATTTTTAATATTATAACTGGAAATACAGATTATTATAAACAGCGAGATGATTCCCGATGAGCACTAGCTCGTATCCAGTTGCTTAGCAATCAATGTTCACTTTAAAAAACAAGTTAGATTATGTCACAGAAGACCATCATATCAAGAATTTAGTTCAAGTGAACTCTATTATTATTATTTATCAGTTATTATTATTAATTAAGCCTTAATTTTTATTATAGTATTTTATAACTGTTCAATAAAATTAATGAGGCAGTAGAGTTTGTGCATTATTGTGAATGTAACTGTACTATGCATCACAACGTGCCTAACAAAGCTTATTTCCCATGATTTATTTACAATAATTTAAATATTGTTTTCACTTTGTTGCTTTATTATAAACCAGTTCCGATTTCACAATCTGACTGGTCACAGGTTATTTAAACCAGAATATCCACCGTTTATTACAGTTCAGTATAAATAATGCTCATTAAAGCACTTGCAAAATATCTTAATATAATGTAAATGTGCCACCAAATACTAACGTTTAATATGTAAAATACACAATACTGTATAGTGTTATCACAGATTTGTAAATATTTGTCACTGTGTTTTTCATTTTCAGGTGTGGCATGAGCCAGGTTTGTACCCATCTGAACCAGTGTTTGTTCCCTTACCAAATGAGGTGGAAGAAGATGATGGAATTATTCTCTCTGTTGTCCTCACACCCACAAAGGTTCAACAAAATACCCCAAAACACATAATTTAACTAAAAATCTATTGGTTTTTTTTATAGTTATATGTGGCCATAGTTTTCCAATAACTGTGTCTTGTGGTTAAAGGATAAACACAATTTTCTCCTGGTTCTTGATGCGAAGACATTTGACGAACTGGGAAGAGCAGAAGTTCCTGTTAGCATTCCATATGGCTTCCATGCTACATTTACCTCTTCGGTGTAATTGTTGCTGGCTAAAGAAAGCCATGTTGAACAATGTTTTTAGTTGCCCGCTGTCAAGTAACAGAGGGTCTTTGACCCGAGAATAATGTTTGTAGTAGTTTGTTGCTAGCAAAACATTTAAAAAAGGTTTTATAAATTCTTTGCAAAATTAAGAATTTTATCACATCCAAATTATGTATTATTTTTCAGGTAATTATTTCATTTATGTATATTTTTTTGGAAACGAGTTGTTAAAATAAATCTTTGTTTTTACAATTAACAATTTAAAATTTCTCTCTATATCTTTTCCTCTGGTTTTCAAGTTTAAAGAAATATCTGCAATTTTTGGTTCATTTTAATCCACTTTGAGTCTTTTGATCTCACAAAAGCTTTAAGTGTTTTATGTATGGTTTTAGCTTTTTCAGTATTGTTGTTCAAAATTTTTATTTTTTTTTTGGTAATTCAACATTTTTTCCCTTTGGCTCTATTTTACATCATCACATTTTCAGTAACCTCCTAAAAGATAGGAAAACATTTTTAGACTTACAATAGGTATTGATTGATTTGATATTAACCATAAATCTAATCCTGGTAGCTCTGACCTTTGGTGATGGGTTTCAGAATGAGTCGATGCTTTGTAATGAATCAGAAGGGCTTACTGCCTATTGAGAGCGAGCCGGTCCCCACTTTTTTTTTTTTTCCGCTGCTCTAGACTTAGAAACTCTTCAGACCCTCTAGTAACAAATCCAGTGTTAGGTTTCTGCACAATAACGGAGCCACAGACCAAACCAGTGAGTGGAACACTGTTTATTAAATAATACACCCAAAGGATACCTGTGGTAACACCCAACCAGGTACCAGAATGCCGTAGTGACGATCGGTACATAATCAGATCGACGTATCACGCGATAAAGACGATCGCCAATGCGAAGGCCAATAAGGAATGCATACTAAAAAGAACAAATGCACAAAAACAAACACAACACCAGCTTAAATGGAAGAAAGAGGGAAATGAACCGTAAGGAAAGATTAGAACTCAGGGTATGGACTGAACAAGAGGTGGGGACAGGAGTGAGGATGTGAAAGTACCCTTCCCCACAAGGGAGTGTAAGGAGGGGACAGAAGAAGAAAAAGAACCTACCATGGGGACGTGAAGCTGGCCTATCAGGGTGGAGAGAGTGGAAATCGGCTATAAGTTGAGGGTAAAAAATGTCAGAAGCAGCTACCCAACTCCTCTCTTGAGGGCCAAAACCTTTCCAGTCCACCAAATACTGAATTGCAGAACCATGAGTCAAGATACTCGATAAACATTAGGTAAAGGGGTGTCCTGACTCGTAATGGAAGCATCAGAAAGTTACCTTTCCAAAGGGCCTGATGTATAAGGTTTAAGTAAGGAAACATGAAATACTGGATGAACATGTAAGTGGCGAGGGAGACCTAAGCATTAACCCGAATAACAGGAAAAGGACCAAGAAAACGGGTTAAAAGATTCCTAGCATCAGAGCGACAACGGAAATCTCGTGAACTGACCCCAATCTGGTCACCAGGGGAATAATTATGGGCCTTACGACGATAACGATTAGCCACCGATTGGTTCCGTCGTAACACCCTATCAATCCTTTAATGCACCAATGACCAGATTCTTGAAAATGCAAATTACTCTTGGACAGTCCGCGCAAAAGTAATAAGACGGCTACACAAAAACACAGGAACAAAAGTAAGACAAGATGGAACATTCCATGGAGGAGGGTGAGTACGAGTGAGCTCCAAAATCTGCTGATCAATGTCCCACTGAATGGAGTTAAGAAAACAGCTAGCTGGAAGAATAGGTGTAACCACAGTAGATGCTTGCTCAGGATCATCATGAAGACAAGAAAAAGCATCTGCCCTGCAGTTAAAATTACCAGACAAAGCAGATAGTTTACATGACAAACTGGAAATTGGTAAAGAACAAAGACAACCTCAACTGCCGAGCATTAAGTCATTTGTCTCCCTTTAGGTACTCCAAGTTCTTATGATCAGTAAATACAACAAACAGCATGCATGCCCCCTTTAACCAATGCCGCCACTCCTCCAAAGCAATCTTAAAGTCCAGAAGTTCCCGGTCACCAATGGCATAATTGCGTTTAGCAGCAGAAATTGCTTCTTGGGATTTGGATGAGCCAAGAGAAAAGCAGAAGTGAATTGTTTCTTAAGAGAAGAAAATGCTTTATCATCAGCCTCTGTATTCCATTCTAAATGTTTAGGTTTACCCTTAAGGAGACGAGTAAGTGGAAGGGCAATAGTGCTGAAAGACTTAATAAACCTCCGATAAAAATTTGCAAATCCCAGAAATATTTGAAGATCACGAATGGGAGAAAGGAACCGGCCAATCCAGAATAGCACTAACCTTGTTCTGATCCATCGGAGTGCCCTCAGCAGAAATCTGATAACCCAGAAAAGAAATAGATGGAATATTTGCACTTCTCAGCACCTACATATAGCTGGTTCAGTAAAAGACATTGAAGAAACGCAAGAACATGATGGGAAACCAAATCCAGTGATAAAATCAGAATATCATCAATGAAAACAATCACGAAAATCCCCCAAAGTCTCATTAATAGATGCCTGGAAATCCCCAAAATCATTAGAAAAACCAAAAGGCATAGCCAAGTATTCATGGTGTCCAGTGGAAGTAACAAAAGCTGTCTTCCACTCATCACCCCTCCGGATGCGCACTAGGTTATAAGCATTAAGTAAATCCATTTTGGTAAAAACCTTGGCATCCCGCAAGCGTTCCAGGGCTGAAGGCACCAGCAGTAAGGGATGAGCCACCTTATGTGTTACTTGATTAAGCGAAACTATAATCAATATAGGGCCGTAAAGATGAATCCTTCTTGGAAACGAAGAAGAAACCCGACACCACTGGTGATTTAGAAGGACGAATAATGCCCTTAGCTAAAGATTCTGAAATGTACTTCTGCATTGCTTCGGTCTTAACCAAAGTAAAAGGATAAGGACTTGAAGCTTTGCCTCAATATTAAGAGCAATAGCATAATCACATGACCGATTACCGGCAAATACCTGAGCTAATGAAGCATAAACTGGTGGAACGTTGACAGGAAATGCAAACCTGCAAGAATCTTCAAAACTAGCCTACCGAATAGGAAGCTGGATACAAATGTCTAAACCGAAAGATGACCACTAAACAATATCGGATGTAGACCAGTTCACTTGGGGGTGGTGGTGCTGGAGCCAAGGTAGATTCAAAATAACAGGAAATGACAGAGAGGAAATAATATAGAAAGACAAAGCACTAGAAATAACAGAAATAGGCACAATAGACAAAATAATATAACCCGGAAGAAGCGGACGACCATGATCAAATTTAACATTAATAGGAACATTAAGGTATACTGGTTGGAAAATCCCATAACTTAGCAATCCATGATATTACCCTTATAACCAGAATTAACAAGAGCATTACAAACATAAGTGTTGTCAATACTAAGACTAACAGAAATATTCAAAGGTTTCTGTGTAAATGTACAAGAGCTCAACATTAAATTAGTAGATTTGCCTACATCTTTCACAGGAGACCAGTTAGAAAGTACATGAGTAGTAGGACACGAAGGGCATGATGCCAGTACGTGCTCACTGCTAGCACAATAAATACACAATCCACTGCGATTCTGATGCTGACGTTCCACGGTCCGTGCAGCTCAAAGAGGAGAGAGGAGAATGCTCAGTGAAAATAGCAGCCCGGTAGATCCCAGCATGACCACACAGGCGTAAAATTATAAATGCTACATTCTGTAAATCAGTAGCTCAAGGGTGGTCTTCCAAAAACTAGGAACACTGCAAAAGAAAGTTCTCACACAACTCCATCATAACGGTCTGGGTCAGCAACTGGCAGAGGAGAAGTCTATGGCTCGATGAACTTCTGAGCCAAGGGAAAAGGTGCTGCTACGTCAGCGTCGGACATTTTGAAATTCCGTTTCAGGTGCGTCTGGCGCTCAGACACAGAGCCAATCGCTGCAGACAAACCACAGATCCGCTGGTGTAACTCACCCAGAGATAATCTGTGATTGCGAATAACTGCAGCTCGATCCGGTTCGTTGGAATACGATGGATACATGATAATGTTTTGGCGTTTGTTACTGTTTATGTGCAATAACGGAGCCACAGACCAAACCAGTAAGTAGAACACTTTTTATTAAAGAATAAAGCTGAAGGATACTTGAAAAAACACCCAACCAGGTACCAGATGCTGTAGTGAGTATAATCAGATATAATGCAATGAAGGCGATGGCCAACGATGTAACCACAAAGCAATCAACATAGGAACAAATGGCTTAAAACAGCACACAAGTAGGCAAATAAGAAGTGCATACTAAAAATAACAAACACAAAAACAAACACAAGAGCTCAAATAGAAAAAGAGAGAAATGAACCGGAAGGAAAGATTTGAAGTCAGCGGATAGACTGGGAGCGACACTAGTGGAGGGAAGCGGAACAACAGGTGGAGAGGGGAGTGAGGATGTGACATCCAGTGACTTTTAGTGATGTTATTTGAGACTATTGAAGAAACACATGTTCATTTTTTGTCCTTAACGAGCAGTGGGTTCTTCCATTAGGCCCCATTATACAACATTCTCAGTGCTCAGTCGTAAAGTCAGAGCAGACCTGCATCGCTCCATGTCCACACTGCAATTGAAGTGGGCATGCCCAAATCTGCCACTGACCCCACCTCCTCATTACAGGATGGGATGCAAATATAAATGCATTCATCTTACACAGTGTCAGTCACTCACCTCATCCATAGTGTGTGCCACTATTGTTTTTTTTCTTCCATTCATTATCTTCTGCTAAATTATCTTCTAGGGTCGCAGAGAGGTTCTCTATGCCCATCCATGGAGAAATTTTTGGGCACTGGGCAAATACACCCAGGACAGGGCATCAATCTATCACTTGCAAAAAAAAAAGATTTATGAAATTTGTGTGTGTGACGCGGCGGTGCTGGGGGGAGTGGCGGTGCTGATAAGGGTTGATTGCCTAAGGATCGTTTGCTGCCTTATAAGCTTAACACTCACATGCCACGGGGAGAAAGACTGACCACAGAGCTGGTGGGACGGAGGACCAAAAGAACTGTAAAAGCTCAGGATTCAGTATGTAGTTGTGTTGGATCACTTAATAAAACCAGTTTCATGTGTTGAACTCCTGTCTCTGGTCCTCATCCTTTGCACCTCGCGACAGTGTAAAAATACATAATGTAATAGTTTAGGCATTAAAATACATACATTTATTTAAAGATGTAACAGCTTATTTTAAAGACAAAAAAAGTCAATAAAAGTTCATTTATTTGTGCATTAGCTTATTTGTAGCCCTGTCCAAATAAGCAGTGCAGTAATGCACAAAGAGTACTTTCATAATAACAAAAACCATCTACCACAAAAACAGAACGGAAATGGCAGCAGGGCTAGAAATAACTAATGACCTCTGACTGACAATGGCCTTTGGTCAGGTATTTAGAGGCAAGACAGACATGTGCTTAATTAACGTAAATCAACCGCTAATAAAACATGGCTGATAGTTAATTAACTTAAAAAAAGCTACTTTTAAACACAATCAGTGTCCCAGGTCAGATGCAAAAGAGTAGTTCGAAAATATTGTTTTTACTATTTTTTTTCTGTTTATTTCTTAAACAGGCAATGACTTCATTTAGTGACTCCAAGCTACTTTAGGACAGCCAATACCTACTTTCCTTATTGAGGACTTGCCAAAAATGACCGTTCAGTCAGTAAGTGGGACAGAGTTTGTTGCAAAAACATGTAAATATGACTGACACCTGTAAATGAAGCAGCATTTGGCTGCAGTTTAATGACTTTGGGAATAGCGGAGTGCCACAACAAACCCGCACAGACACATTGTTCATCCCACATTGCAGTTGGAGGACAGAAGGCAATCTGGCTCAAGATTTACTGACCTAACATTTTCATTTAGTCTTTTAGCAGACACTTTTATCCAGAGCGACTTACAAATGAGATAACACCACAAGTCAGTAGTTTAGGAAAAAAACAGCTACACTGTAGTACCATCAACCCTGCGTTTTGTTGTTGTTTTTTTTCTTAGCAAGTGTCTGTGGAAGAGGTGTGTTTGGAAGAGTTTCTTGAAAATACTAAGCAAGTCAGCCTTATGGATGGTGTTGGGAAGGTCAGTACACCATTTAGCAATGGTGAATGAAATGGAGTAAAAATTAGCACTTCGGTGAGTTGGAATCACCCGATGACATTCATCACTTGTACACAGCGAATGAGTTGGAGTGTGTTTAGTAGAGATGAGCGAGTACAGCGCTATCTGTATGTGTATCTGTTCAACCATCTAAGGTATCTGTATCCATATCTGTACTCGGAATGGGCGGGACCTAATATGAAAGTGGGCGTTACATAAACCAAAAGTTATTGTTCTTTAACCTGAAGTGGGCGGGGCTTAGAGTTGTATTTATTTTAAGTCTGAAATTGATATGGATTGATCAGAAGTTGCTGTATGTCTTGTTTATTTGAAAAACTATTTACAGAACACCCTCAAATTTGAGATTCAATTCAATATTTTTGATCACGAAAGTAAGCAACGTGTTCCCACTTACTTTTTCTGTCAGCCAAACAAAAAAAGTAAAACAGAAAAAGGAAAAAAAATAAGACCAAAGTTGAGGAAGAGACCGACGCAACATGAGCCGATTTCAGCTCTGTCTTCTTTCAAGTGCGTCAACCACAGAAATCAGTGCAGTCTCAGTGGAGTGACCGCACCTAAAGCCAGACTGATTAGGGTCAAAGAGATTGTTATGTGTAAGAAACATTGAGACTTAGGTAGCTACTACATGTTTAAGAGTTTTAAAAAGAAATGGTAAAAGCTAAACAAAACTGTAGCTCTCTACCAGTTTTGGGAAGAGCGCTGACTTTTGGAGCAGAGTTTTAACTATGGCTTGTTTGAAGGAATCAGGAAAAGTAGCAGAGCTAAGAGAGATGATGTGTTTAAGTGCTGGTGTGATAGAGGGGGCAATGGCCTGAAGGAGGTGAGAAGGGATGGAAGCAAGGGGCCAAGAAGTTGGTTTGTTATATTACTAATATCTAAATCTGAAACAGGGGAGAAAGAGGAGAAGGTAGGTTGTTTGTATGTGTTAGATATCGTGTACAGGATATGTGTGTGTTGGGGGTGGGGGGGTGGCATATCAAGGTTATTTATACCTTGGTATGTCTTTGTGATTCTTTAAAATGAAAAAAATCTATTAAAATATTAAACAACAAAAAAATAATACCTGATCTTTAAACAAAACAGATGCACAAAATTTAATATAAGGGCTTCTCATTAAAACACTAAATGCTAATGGGTTTATGAGTTATTCTATGAGCTCATCCTAGAGAAGCCAGCTTTCTGAAAAAAACTTAAATTCCCATAAATTCCCATCACTACTAACCAAGGTTCACCTTAAAGAGAAACAACAGAGGAGACAAAGCACATAGGCACAGCATTTAACTGCAACATAAGGAAATAATAAAAAAATATATATTGCAAGGAAGCCTATAAATAGGTAAGGGTAGTGTGAAGTTATCAGGTATAGGTGCAGGTGCTAGAACTCAGTCCTTGAGTGCTCAAGGAATGTAAGTGAAGCTGGTGAAGATGAGAAAGATGAAGCAGGTCACAGAATTGATCACAATATTGAACACAGTAAGCATTATGAATTCTCCATGTGTAACCCCTGGGGCGTCTGTGGCGTCATCACCACACAGAATCACAAGAGGTGTGTCACCTGAATTTTAGTTATGTCTTTTGCTCATTTCCGTCAGCTGGGACACACCCTCTCGTGAGAGTATTTAAGTGCGTGAATTGTCACATTTGGTGCGTTGGTCCGGGTCTGTACGCTCGGTGCGATCTGTATGTAGACACTGCGTTGCATTGCTGTGATTTGATTCTGTGTATGTGTCCCTCAGTAGCAACCTTAACTCGGCCTTCTTCCAGCCCTAGCTCCTCGGCTACGCTCCACCTGCTACGTCGGCGGCGTCTCGAGTCGCGAGGGCTCCGCCTTCTTCCTTTGTTTCCAGTTCCCGCCGCTTCTGTTTACTGCTGAGTTTGAGAGACTCTAGTTTGGGAGCTGTCTTCCTTTGTGCTTACCTACTCACGGATGTGGAGAGACGTATCTGAGTTTGATGCAACCTTTTCATTAAAGGATTCCCCGTGACCTGAACTATCGGTTTTTTCCGTGTCATCCTTCGCATCTATGACATACTCTCTATGGCCAAAATGATTTGGACATCTAACCATTTCATCTGTAAAACCTTTTACTGTAAAATATTTTACACATCCCACTCTAAAAACATGACCTACTTAAAAACCTTACCATTTTCATTAATGCAATCACTGCAGGTTTTAAGCATTATCAATTATATTTATTTTACAATAACTTAAAATAATACAGTATATGTAGTTTACAGTTATATGAAAGTTAAACACATGGTTTAATTTGTATTTTGTGATTTGCACATTAAATATTTCATAATGCTGTTAATTTATTAAACCACATTTTAAATTAAATAACTGATGTTATCTATTTCAGAATATAAACTGTCCTGCAATCAGATGTCCCCTATGTTAAAGGGGGAAAAAGTAATTAATTTCTACTGTTCCTGAAGTACAAAAGCAATAAACCCATGACGTCAGTCTTTTTGACTGCAACTCCAAAAGGAATGCCAATAAGTGACCAGATCAAGGTTTTAAGCAGAACTTAAGCTTTTAAAGATTTTTTTTTTTTTTTTTTTTTTTGCAAAATAAGTATAAAATATGTTTAAGTATAAAACAAAGCTGTTGGTTGGATTTGTGTAATACAGTTACATAATTGTAATAATGTGTAACCCCTTTTATATATAATTGATGATTGGGCTCTGGGCTAGTTTTATTTAATGAGGAAGCAACATGGCATTAAAATTAAACATTACCCACTACTGTGGGTACATTTACATTTATGCAATTTTAATAAAAATAAATCAGAGTAAATAAACAGTGTGCATTTCAAAAATTAAACAAATAAATTCAATTCTTCTTCTTCTTCTTTGTCTTTCGGCTGCTCCCTTTCGGGGTCGCCACAGCGGATCCTCTGCCCTTCGCTGCTGTATCCGCATGTCTCGCTTTGGCACATGTTTTACGCCGGATGCCCTTCCTGACGCAACCCTCGCCGC
>JAOUQT010021566.1:0-11768 GCA_025769995.1 Xyliphius kryptos
TGGTGTCTCTAAATTGCCCATTAGTGTGTGAATTTGTGTGTGATTGTTTGTTTGGGCCCTATGACGGGTTGGTGCCCTAGCGCTCCGAGTTGCCTGGTGGGCACCAGCTTCACCGTGACCTTAAAACTAGTATTACGCGGGTTTACAAACGAATGAATTAATAAATTTATATACAAGTAAAATTATAATTAACTAATTTTATAAAGTATGGCCAAAATATGCTTGTCATGTCTAAAAAAACAGAAAGCACTTTATTTAGAAATGAAAAAGGGCAAAAATATGAGCTGGTGTGTCATAAAATGCTGTTTAATCCATGTACAATGGACACAAACCGGTAGGTTAATGCAATTCAAATGGAACAATATGTAATTCAATTAAATTCCATTACATTTTAATTATTAAGTGCTTTTAACAGTGGACATTGTCCCAAAGCAGTTTTACAGAAAATGTTTTATCCCAGATGAGCAAGCCGGTGGCATGGGCGAAAGTGGCAAGGAAAAACTCCCTGTGTAAGGAAGAGACCTTGAGAGAAATCAGACTGATAAGGGAACCCATCCTCATTTTGGTGATGTGATGCAATCTGTATACATCTAATACATTGTAATAACTAAGAATAATATATAACATTAATATAACAATAATATATAATATATGCATAATATATATACTGTGTTTGTGTATATATATATATATATCATACATAACATATACATCTAATACATGTTTCTATAACTAAAAATATATAACATTAATATAGCAATAATATATACAAATATATATAACATAAATACCATATACATAATTCCATAACTAACAATAATATATAACATTTAGCATAATAATAAAGTGAATGGACAGTTGGAGGGAATCCGGCGAGGGCAGGGTCGCTGAAATCTCTTGGTTCCTCTGCCGTATTCGGTGTAGCTCATCCAAAAGAGTAGAAAAGAGAGAGAGGATAGAAACGAGAAAAGGGAGAAAATAAAGAAAGGGAAAGAGAAATAAAGTAAGAGAAAGATAATACAGACAAAATACTTGTCTTCCGATGTAGCCAAGATTATTCTGAATTAAGTGAATTGGACCACATACAGTTGCCAACACCAGTACAGCATTAAATGAGTAGCTATACTGTATATATCGCATGGTTCATGTGCCAAGATGATATCAGGACTGAAACGTAAAGTACATGATCATAATGACCCCACAATTTTAGTGGCTTACCTGAAACTTCAAAAAACTCATCCTTCTTTTTCCTCTCCTTTACCACAGGAACTTGTTCTATCATTTTGTCTGCGGCTTTAACACAGGGTTTGGGTGGGTTTTTGGTTTCAATGTAGTCCATCTCTCGCTCTACCCGGTCTACACGTCCACCGGCTCTGTCCAGGTCCTCCCGCAGCTTCTCGTGATCTTTGCCTAGTTTCTCTAGTAGATCTGCAGCCTGTTGCTTGAATGTCCTTAAGTCGATGTTATAACGGTTGTTCTGTTCATTCCATAGGGCAATACGTTCCTAAAATCAAGGAATCAAAAACATTGATGAGATAGTGTGACTTTAAATTACTTTAGTCTGTATATGAAGTTATTTAAAAATGTAGTGCCATTTTTAGTCAGGGT
Source organism: Xyliphius kryptos (assembly GCA_025769995.1). Taxonomy (NCBI): domain Eukaryota; kingdom Metazoa; phylum Chordata; class Actinopteri; order Siluriformes; family Aspredinidae; genus Xyliphius; species Xyliphius kryptos. The sequence continues at coordinate 1,609 of JAOUQT010021566.1, forward strand.
TACAGTGGTGGATTTCGATTAGAAAGTTGCTCTGGAGCCAAAGATTAGGATCTGACCTGAAATAAATGTGGAATTACTTAGTATCTTTATATTTAAAGTTAAAGGTATATTTACTCCAATATACAGTATTTAATTCCTCTGGTTTTGACAGTTTTCACAAATAAACCATTTTAACTAGTACTTACTGCTCGTTCTACGGTATGGCACATTAGTCTATGAGGAGGTTTGTATGCAATATTGTTCTCCGTGTCTTATTGTATCATTTATAAGCCCTTGATTTATGATGCATTGCTCAGCTTTAATAGCTTCACTGTCAAGCTATTCATAGAGTTTAGATTTAAGTTTTCCATGTAATAGCTTGATGAGCCTTTGTTGAATTTGGTTATTCCCTTAATTCCTTGCACACTATGCTACTAAATAATTTAATGCATATGTAAAATGCAGTGATGCAGAAAGGTATATATTATATTATCTTGGAACACAAACAATAAAGGCTCAGATAAAGATGATATGACAGTAAAATTCTATAAGATTTCCTTTAACACATATAAACACATATATTATTCACACTTACACCTGCACTGAGACAATATAAAACACATATTGACCAACGTCATAGAGTTCATCGTTTAACGTTTTTTTTATGTTTACAGGATGCAATGAAAAGAGCATGCCAACGCCATCTGCACCAGATCCTTTTAATACCATGATATCGCAGAGTTCACCAGTGTGTGTGTGTGTATTTGTGTGTTTCACTGCACGGATGGGTTAAATGCAGAGGACCAATTCCGCTGTGTGGGAACACAGTGGCAAAAATGTATCACTTTCACTTTTACTTTCACTACTATGGAGTGAAGCCCTGTCTACTATTGCTCCTGCCATTGCTGGGTGAGAACTGCTGGCCTGCGACCCCATGCGAATTGTTAGTTGTACAAATGAGATAGGTGTAACTCACTCTGGATAAGTGATGCCCAGTCCCAAAAATGTCCTGTCTGTACCCTATATATGAACAAAATGTCGTAGTCAGTGTTACTTACTTGTGGTGTGACCTCGAAGGTCCTTGCCACTTTGAGCAATTTGAAGCTGGATTTAGCTTAAATTAGTATTTCTTGCTCTAATTCCATAGCCAAGTGCTCTGATTTCATATCCAGATTTCCCAGACACCCCTGTGTTAAAGTGTGGCGATTTATGTGATATGCAAGTGGCTGGAAATGGCTCAAATAAGGCAAATATGCAGATTTGATGAAACTCAACCAACTGCTCTGTAATACTGTGAATTGCCCCAGTTCTTTTATTCTCCTGCTGTGTGCTTAAACACGTTAGCACATTTGCTTAAAGCTTGGATCCTTACCACTCCCTCTTTCCTCTCCACCCTCCTTTCTCAAAGTGATGCATGGCCCCGCTGTCAGACATATCTTTCACTTGCCAAGATATTTTGCAGTCTATTAGGGTGACATGATTAGTCGATTGGTCACTGAGCAATGAAATGTGATGGTACATCATACATTTCATAAAGTTCAATAAGTTGACACCTCTCAAGGGCGGAGAAAGAAAGTACAGTTGCCCTGATATAAATTAGCTTCTAGTCACATGATTTATTAGAACAATCTCTGAGTTTCATGTTTTAACTATGAAAGAAAAGTACAGACATCAGTTTGTTAATCAGTTACTTAGAGGTCATTTCATTGGTGATATAGCACGCGTTTCCTCAATTATGGTAATTCTAACTGAGCCCCAATGAGCATTGTATATTCTGGTGCAATGTGGGTGCAGAAAATCAGATGGATTTAGTGAGTAAAAAATCATAACTCTGTTGTAGTACTTCACTAAGAGCTTGAGCTCCAGTCTTGACTAATAGCAATATATGGTACCAAGTGGGGATTGTGTAAGTGTGGGTTAATTTCCATACATTGGAAATTATTTCTAGTATTTGTAAAGCTTCTTATTATATTTATTATCAGCTGACTATTTTATTGCTTCTAAGTACTTCATTCATGGTTCTCATTATGTGGATTGCATAGTGGAAAAGCTAGACTTAAGAGAGATGTGAAAAAACAGGTTTGTAATTCCAGCTGTCTTGGATCACCATGTTTAATTTAATGAAGCTTAAAGCAAGAAACAGGTATCAATAACAAGTTTAGCAGCTACATCCACTCTGTATGATGACCTTCAGATCAACAGATGATATTTTTCTTAAAATAATTTTAAGCAAGTCTTGGTGGAGTTTTTGTGGAGTGCATGCAGCACTCAGTCAAATCTGCCTCTATCCCAACCAAATGTTATTATACACAGAATATATTGCCCTCTGATGTCACATGTGCCGTGGCCAATTTATTGAATAAATTATAACCTCATCACAATATTAAGTGGCATAGGCAGTCAAATACTCCGGTCCATTAGTCACTGAATTTATGCTGGTGCCCTGAACAACCTGAATGGAAGTGTCAACCAGTTTGTGCAAGCCAAAAAGAAATAGCATATTTTTTTCAAACCTGAAGTCAGTCAAAGTCTCTATTATTGATAAATTCAATTTTTGTTACATTTTATAACTCAAGCTGCATGTAAACTATCATGCAGTTTGCCATATAACAATTGGTGAGTATGCTCATACTACTACTGAGATTTCAAGCTCATTAACAGAGCTTTGTCATGATGGGAAGAAGCAAGGTATTTGAAGCAACTTAAATAATGTTTGAGTATTATCCTTCACAAAGCATCCTTCAATTACATGTAAAACACTTATCAGACATACTAAACTGCTTTAAATGGTATAACAAACCTTGTGCTGGTAGATCCAAATTCATGGTATAGCATACTGGCAAAGATTAGTGATAAAATACGCTGTAATTGTTAAGAGCTTTAAATGTTGAAAATTAGTTCTCAAGTTCTCTGCACTATGGCAATACAGAGAAAAATCTGGATGCTTATCTGGATGCTGGGTATCCCACCAGGATTCTGTGGGGCAACAGCACTACCCACTGCTACACTGTGACTACCAGCAGTGATTGCACTATGAATAATGAATAAGAAGATTACTGACCTTGTATTCTTTGCTAACAGGTTAAGTTCTTATTTTATAAATTATAACTGCCCACATGCCCAGGACACAAGCTATTATTCAAGTGATCTGTGACCATATCCATATACAAGGCTTCCCGTTTACATCAGCATGTCATGTCCATTAAATAGTATGTGATTAATTTTGTGATCTGCGATGTGTTACAAGGTGTGTTATATTGTTATATTAGTAAAGATTATTTCTAGTATGGAGCTGAAACACTCATCTGAATTTACTCTAATGTTATTGTAGCTGATTAAGCAATAATCCAACCACATGTACCACAAAATCTAGCAAAAATACTTCGCAGATAGTTGAGGTTATTGAAGCATCAAATAAAGCCATTTCAATGCATTTTCTTCAGAGTAGGATATGCAATAAGCCCATATGGGTGTCATGGTCAAATACCCACAATCTTTCATCCGTACAGAATGCGTCATGTGCTTTTATTATAGTGCTTGTAACCAGTCAAGATAATTAAATATAAAATGTAAGTATGGATGGAACTTTGAATTTCTATATTTATTTACAAGAAAGACAGGTCACTTCCAGTCACTTGAAGCAACAAAAGGTAAGATATTTCTTAAAAGTGTGCAACATATTTCAGTGAGTCTAGTGCTGAGTTACTGTGTGTAAGCATCAGAACTCAACAAAATTAGGAAATATTTAATTGAAATCAGTATAAAAACTTATAATCGATTACATTTTTTTCTCCAAATATTATTTTCGAATAAATAAAACAAAGACATACCCTTTATCCTTATGAGTAAGCCATATGAAAATACTATAAGATGATAATATGAAGAAACCTGTCAAAAGATGGCATGTGATCACATATATAATGCTACACTTGTTAGTTACATGTTGTCAGCTCACATAAAAGACGTTGACCTGTAATTTGCACTGAAACACCTATTCTGCTCTACGTAAATGGTGTGAACAGAGCGAGGAATTGAACAATTTCATTATGAATATATCGGTGCAGTGTCAGTGTTTCAGCCACAGATGCACTTGTGGCTCCAATGTGAAATTCAAACCAGGAATTTGTACAGTGTTTCCTTAGGCAACACACTCAGATAATTCCTAGATCAGAACAACCAACTAAAACAGAGAAAGTAGGGAGTAGGACAAACAAAGGGAGCTTGCAAGGCTCTACCTACAAACACAAACAAACTTTGCACTATAGAGCAGGTGGTGCTGATGAGCCACCCCCTTTTTTTGCTACCCCCTTGCAGATAACCCAAACAATTATTTACTATTGCATCACTTACTGTCAACCGTATGCTATATTAAAAATAGCAACCAATTTACTTTAAAATAAGCAATCAGTCAACACCCAATATCAAAGAACATCAAAATGTGTCTTTGTTTAACATATAGCCTGGATAGTTCAGTTGGTAGAGTGCGTGCCAGGGGCGTTAGTAATAGGGGTTTGATTCCCCAGGGCTGAAAAGCTCACAAGATATCAGAATGCTTATCCCAATCCAACAGAGCAATATGTGCAGCCAATCATTGCAAAACAACAATAGCATATTACATTATAATAGTAGATTAAAAGAATGTCAGAGGTATCGTATATATTTACTTAATATTTAAAGTTTAATGAACTCAAAATTGCATGTAACCATTAATTATGCTTTGCTATATAGTGTTTTAAAAATGCAACTGTGTGACCATTACATTCATTACAGTTTTTTTTTCTAAAAATCCATATGATAACCAGTGTAAAGCTTAATTCATGGTTTTTAAGTGTACATTTAATCTGTATGTCATGTACAAGTATTTTCAAGTTTATTGCAGCACAACTACTGAAGGAAGTCAGTAACATGCTTCTAAGGAGAACTTACTGGCAAGAATTGCAAGCAAACTTAATATCATTTAAATTTTGAAACACTTGCAGAAAATAGACAGAAATATCCATTAGGACAGCTGTGGCTGGGTAAAGGGCTGGGGAACAAGAGATTGCTAGTTCAAACCCACTCTAGCCACGTCATGGATGAAGTACCATTAAGCAAGGCACCCAAACCCCAACTCCTCCCTGTGTGCCTCAATGGCTGCAGCACACTGCTCCAGGTGTTCAGCCCTGGGTGAGTTAATGCTGAGAAAGAATGTATCAATTATTATTATTATTATCAATAAATAGAATGATGTAGTGCTAACAGCCACACATAGTCATGTCATGCTATATTTATGAGGACACGGCATTACAATAGTGTTTCAGAGCAAGCAGATCACCGGTTCCATTCCCACACCGTTTTGCATGACTCATGAATTTAACCAATTCTGTCCTGAGATAATTGAGATATCTGGGAGCATTGTTAATGTGACAGAGAGTTGGACAATACATAGTACAATGACAAAGTATAACACACTGACTCCTAATGTAACAAACAGCACATAATATAATACCTTACTATGTTTTGTGTAAAAATGCACTAATTGATTACAAGCCCTTGTGGCCAGAGTGGGCACTTGGCTGGCAGAAGATAAAAAATGAATGAATGCAAACCCGATTGCAAAAAAGTTGGGACAAAGTACAAACTGTAAATAAAAACAGAATGCAATAATTTACAAATTTCAAAAATGGCAACATATGAAAGACAACATATGAAATGTCGAAAGTGGGACATTTTAAAATTCAGATATTATGGAGGAATACAGGCATGCTTCTGTATCTGAAATCACAAAATGGGCTCAGGGAATATTTCCATGAAACATTATCTGTGAACATAATTCACAGTGACATTCGCAGTTGCCATTTAGATCCAGTTTTAGATCCAGAAGCGCCTATGTCTTCTTTAGACCAAGGCTCATTTAAAATGGATTGTTGCAAAGTGGAAAACTGTTCTGTGGTCAGACGAATACAAATTTGAAGTTCTTTAAATAAATCATTGTCGTTCAGACTGTAGAAGAGAAGGACGACGCAAGCTGTTATCAGCGCTTAGTCTCTGATGGTATAGGGTGGCATTAATGCATGTGGCATGGGCAGCTAACACATCTGTAATTAATTAATTACAGAATGCAGACGTCAGGGAACTGACTCCATAAGGTCTCAAAAATCTCAGCTGTACACAGCTCTGCTTGCCTGCCTCACCACCGCTTGCATTTTAGCTCAACAACACATGGCCGTCTCTTGTGTTACCCTCACCTGAATATTTGTTATTTTCCTGCACTCTAGGTAAACCCATGAAACATGTGTTATAACTGTTTGATGTCATCTTCAGACGGGGAGGTTAACTGTTCTTCTAACCTGTTCCTAATCCAGTGTTTATTCAGGGTATGTAAAACTATGATTACAAGATTATTGGTATTGAGAAATGTCACAGAAGCTTTTCAATTTTATAGCTCACACATTTTATAGATCATACTGTACATTAACCTTGAGAGGATAAAGATATAAGGTTTGAAATAATAGACGTTATATGATTATAATTATTAGAATAATAATAATAATTATTATTATTATTAATAATAATAATGATTAGTTAGTTAGTTATGTAATTTTTATAGTGGGTTTTCTATGACTGGAGTTGTTATTACTTCCGCCTTAAGAAATATTACTGCCACAAGTTTAGCATTCAACACGTGTCGCGAACGCGAGTGATGGAGAGCGAGAGCGAGCTATAGAGAGGTTGCTAGGTGACGGGGCGTATTTACGGAATTTTAACAGAATAACGGGACTGAGGGAGAGAGAGAGAGGGAGAGTGAGAGATAGAGAGAGTCAGCCAGCAACATGTAGGCAGGCGAAGTAACGGAAGGTCGAGTCTGTAGTACTGCATATGTAGCCTATGATTTTGAACGTAAGACTTTAACGGTGAGAAGGCGGAGAGGGGAGACGGTGGAAGGAAAAAAAGCTGGTGAAAATGGACGACAGAGAAACGGACGCAGAGCGGATCAGGATCCGCGGGAAGGACACCGTCTCTAGATCCTAACAGAGTGAGTGGCTTTTATTATTACTATTTTTTTTAACGAATAATTATTTGTGAGTTAGCTTGGTGGTCCAGGCTTTGCCCTTCACATCAGGCGCAGTACTGCGTACGCGTGTGCGTGTGTGTATACGTGTGTGTATGCCTGTGCGTATGCGCTTGCGGTTTCATTAGAAAGACATTTCCATTGACCCTTCTGTCATTGATGCGCGCGAACCGGCAGACTTATGCGTCTCACCGGATTCCGCACGCACACACTTGAGCTGTTCTGGCACACGCACACACACGCACATACAAGTTCTCTTGATTCAGACTTCCAACACGCACGCACACACATGCACATTTATCTTGCCCAGACTTCCAACACACACACACAGTTCTCTTCATCCAGACTTCCAACACACACCACACAAACACACACTCCTTTGGATAACTTGTAACTTTATCTATCTCAGCACAGACAATGTACTTGTTCTATTGTAACATGTACGTTAGAACAGATGCTTTATAACGCAGTGGATTTTGGGCTGTGAGAGTGTGTGTGTGTGGGTTTTGATCAGTGATTATGATGTATGTAGCATCCACAATGCATCAGTACTAGTAAAGTAAATCAAACCATAGGTGGCATACTGTTTTGAGACCTTATTTAGTATCGTAACATGCTGCTTTGTCATGTAAAGCTACACTGAGTCCCATAAACCTTCCTTTACCACCCCTTTCCATTACTCCTGATCTCCCACCCCTTTTCTACAATGTCGAATTTCTAATCAATTCACCTCACATACAGTACGTTTCCACTCTTACAGTAAGTAAGCGGTATGTTCATGTGTTCTTGTACAGAGTGTTCCATATTCTCAAGTGCATGCTTTATTGTCTCACATCCTGGATAGCCATGACCTGAAAAATGGGCCCTTATATTAAGATACACTGCTTTTTTTATTTATATTAATCCAATTCATAATTTATATATGGTTTAAGATTTGACAAAAAGCTGGGTTTGTTGTCTTGTGTGCATAACTTGACCTCAATGCCAAATCTTCCCCTAAGATCTGTGATGGAAATCATCACCCCCTTCCATGCAATTGTACTATGAGCATTGTCAACCTGCTGGAGGAATTCATTAGGAGTGTGACAGCTCAACACGAGCCACAGCAGGACAGGCGGGTCTAAGTGAAGACTTGTCTATTGTTATGGCAGGAAAACATGGAAGGTAAAATAAGATCAGTAGGTGTGTGAGTGGCGTGTGTGTGGCGCGTAGGCAGCGTGGACACACACTGTTCCAATACACTGTCACTTCAAGATCCAGCTGTCAAGCACGACTGAAAAATCCTACCCACTCATCCTAGTGATTCATCTCTGACTTGGAATCATGTCATAGGGATTATGATGGTGGTGGTGTCTGTAGCATTATGTTAGTACAATATTATCCTATGTGTTTTTAACAAATTCAGGCAGCCATCCTCATTGTGCTAAAGTCTAGGTTTGATTTGGCATGCATAGACATGACAGACATAGGGGTCTTAGAAAGTATGTTGCAACGTAATGAAACTAAGGACACATTATGTTGTCCTTTCCTGATGAGAATTTGTGGCTTGTCTGAGCCCAGCTGCTACTTATATTTACCCAAGTAAAAAAATACGATCATTCATTTTCTCTTTATGTGCTTGGTATGGAGCTGCAATTTCCTAAATCTTAACACAGCTAGAAAAAATAATCTTGGCACTGCACATCCATGAGTGGTCAGTAGCAGTCGCTACACAGCCACAAGAAAGTCCAAGCGGCACAAGTGACTTATGAGATGCTGGGGTGAAGGTATGGACATACTAGTATCAGTGACTTGAGGCGAGGTTGGTGGCTGGTGAGACATTGTTTTAAACATCTTTCTAAACATCTTTTCAAGCTTTAGGTGCCTAAGACTTTTTCTTAGTACTGAAAAGTAATCAAATGCAATGTTTTTCTGAGTGTCTTGGAGACTGTACCATGGTTCTTCTGGAGCTGTCACACTTACTTCTTTGTTATAGCAAAATTCAGCAACCTTCATTATTTCTACAAAATGCTCTGTTATAAAATATGCTGCTTAATTTACTGATATACAAATATTTGTGTGACATTTAATTTATAGTTGCAAAAGTAACGGAAACAAAATATTTTTACACTGACTTAATAAAAATAAACATCTTTGACAGGACGTTAACCTCTTGTTTTAAATATCACATATCTTCATACAGAACAGTAAAAATAATTAGGTAACATAAGTATACGTCTATGTTACATGAATATACATCTAACACAGCATGGTGGTTTTAGCATTAGAGCCTAGCCATAAACTTTGTATGCTCAGTATAACACATCAAATATTCTGTAAAACACTTTGTATATTCAGTACAACACTATGTATGTTCTGTACAACACTTAGTATATTCACTAAAAACATTGGATATTCAGTATAACACTCCGTACACTCAGTACAACACTTTGTATATTCAGTATAACACTTGGTATATTTAGTACAATACTTTGTATGTTCTGTTTAACACAACACTTTTTATTTTCTGTACATTTATTAATTTTCTATACCTGCTTAATCCTAGTTTCAGAGTCACAGGGAAGCAGGTGCCCACCTGGCAACCCTTGACAGGAAGCCGATCCATAAAAGGGCACGCACACACACATTAACGGGCAATTTAGAGACGCACGCACAAACAAAAACAACACTGTATATTCTTTACAACACTTTGTATATTCTGTAAAACACTTTGTATGTTCAGTACAACACTTTGTATGTTCAGTACAACACTTTGTATGTTCAGTACAACACTTCGTATGTTCAGTACAACACTTTGTATGTTCAGTACAACACTTCGTATGTTCAGTACAACACTTTTTACTGTATATTCCGTACAATAATTTGTATATTCTATACAACACTTTTTATATTCAGTATAAAACTGAACACGCTGATTACTGGATACTCAGTATGACACTTCATATATTCAGTGAAACACTTCAATGTAATACTGTATATTCATCATAAATCTTGTAATTGTAGTAATTGTAATTGTAATTTGTAATATAATTGTATTATTATTATTATTATTATTATTATTATTATTATTATTATTAGTAGTAGTAGTAGTGATAGTAGTAGTAGTAGTAGTAGTAGTAGTAGTGGTAGT
>JAOUQT010021575.1:0-11767 GCA_025769995.1 Xyliphius kryptos
TGCTCTTACTGGTGCAATGTGCAATTAATGAAGATTGGCCACCAGGCTGCTCCAATTTAGCCATGAAACCTCCCCCACACTAAAATGACAGGTGTTTTAGTTTCATTGTCCAGCCCCTGTATATACATACACACTAGTGATAAATATTGTTTTTATAGACCCAAGTACACTAATGTATTACAACACCAATGTCCAACTTTACTAATGTACTGACACTGTTATTTTACAGTAATACCCTCATTTTTCTTGTCCGTTTTGGGTAATTAACAAACACATTTTTGTCTTCTCTTAACTTTGTCAGGGTTTTTAATAATTTTCTTCACCCACTTGCAGTTTTATAACTCTAAGATTTCAATAAAGCATAAGCACAATTGTCTGTTGTAAAAGAGCCAGTTATGTCACTGAACATTTGAAGTGCAGCAGAAATAATAATACTGGCTTGTGCTCGAGGACTCTGGAGTTTTCTTACTGTTCTGCTCTAACCAAGAAAAAAAACCAAAAGAGAGATAAAGAGAAAAAATAGCATGCTGTATAAAGAGCGAGAAAAACAGACAGGGTGTCAGAAGAGAAATGAGGTCCAGTAACCTGGAACACAGCTGAGGGTGTAAAACAAATGTATTTTTATTACCAAAGAAGGGACTTATGTAAATTTTGCACAAATCAATAATGTTGGCAGACCACAGAGGTGAGCAGACAGATAGAGGGTATAAATAAACAACAAGCAGAGGCAATTGTTTTTTTTTTATTTTTTCTTCCCTGTGGTTGCCTCCACATTCACTGCAGCTTCTTCTCTCAATCTTTCCTCTCGTTGTCGGAGAAACTCGGCATACTCTTCAGATGACAGGCTGACAAAAGGATTACAAGAAAGGAGTTGGGAAGAAAAGAAAATAGAAGCAACATAAATAGAGGGGAGGAATAGAGACAGGTGCTTGAGAACAAGAGAGGGACAGAAAATCGACAACAAACAACAACATTACATTAGAATTTCTAAATAATCCTCGCTTTTGTGAGACGTAGAATAAATGTGTTTTCATGCATGCGTGATGAATCAGACCGGTGGAACCCTAGTGACATGGTTCTTTCAGTAAAGCACAACGATGTCATTTGGTCCAGAATCATTGACGTGCCAAGGTCTTTTTCTATTCATGTCCCACTTGGTATTAAAAAAATGAAAAAGATGAGTTTAACAGATTTACATACAAACAAATGAACAAAAATCTGAATCAATGATTTTGGTTTAACTTCTAATACTGTTTTATATATAAAACAGTGTGGGCCATAATTTTGTTTTATTGCATGCCACATGTGATGGAAATGATAATAAAACTTTCTTGAATCCATGAATCAATCAATCAATCAATCAATCAATCTATCAATCTATTCATCCATCTATCTATCTATATATATGTGTATATATATTCATGGATTCAAGGAGGTATAATATTCCTCCTACTGCAGTTACTCCTAAACTAACTTGTGTTGTTCGTTCACTTGCAATTTGCTTTGGATTAAATGTGAATGTACACAGTTTTTTAAAATTGTTTCAGATGCACACCGCTGTAAATCCTATCACACTACAACAGGAGACACGTGTTCAAGTATTAAATTGTGACTTGTACAATTGGCCTGATGTGTCTGATGTGTGGCAGGTCAGATGGGAGATTGAGGAAAAGCGATATACAGTATTTATATATATTTTATTCAGCAGTTTCACAACTTTTACCTTTGTATCAGATAAAATTACTAGATTTATTGTTATGACACTGCCATTTCCTAAAAAAATAATGCTGTGAAGACTTAAATAGACTTAATTTCCATGTTTTTCCTGTGTCAGCATGGGTTTCCTCCAGGGTCTCGAGTTTCCTCCCACAGTTCAAAAACATGGATTTGAGGTGAATTAGCTGCTTTAAATTGCCCCATATAGTGGATTTGTGTCTGTTTGTTTAAGTGAGTGTGTGTGTGTGCACATAGATGGAGTGGCGCCCTGTCTTGGTTGTAACTGCCCAGCATCTGAACGTTCTGCCATGGATGGGTATGGGAAACCTCTCTGTGAGCCTAGTCACCAGCTAATGAGATGGGAAGACTGACTAAAACCTAAGTCATATTTGGATAGATACTAACATTATATTAATATAGGTCTTAAATTATTTTCAGTTTCTTGATGATGCAAATTTTCATTTAACAGACATAAGATACTTCATTGTATAAGGTTAATTCCATTTGTATTTAAATAGATGCTGCATCAGAGTAGAGACTGAGGGATGTTAACCCTTTGGAAGTCTTTGTCCATTCTGTCTGTAAACAAGATTCCAGCTGCTCAGCAGTTTATGGTCACCCATGTCTTACTCTCCTCTTGATGATGCACCATAAATTTTTAAAAGGAGACAGATACAGACTGCAGACAAACAAGCAGCCGCACTCTATGTATATGAAGCCACACTTCTGTCATGTAGTCAAGATCTAATATCCCTCAGAAATACAAATCTAAACTTTTGCATTAACAGTACCTTCACAAGCAGATGATCCATGCTGTCGGCAGTAATGCAGCAGTGTCATTACATTATGCTGTTTTTTGCATTTTTTGTTGGTAAAATCAGGATTTTTTTTCCATATTAGGCATATAAGATCTAACCCCTAATGAATATGAGCCCCAGAACTTGTCTGCGATATTTACTGTATATAAAATATTCTTTCCTGTTCCTACACAGATTATGACAAGATTATTAGTTTCACTTGCCATATAGATACACTTTTGTGTTTTTATAATTCTGTTTGTGCATCACTTTACTCTAGTCACTACTGGGCAGGAACTTGATAGGACTACCGCCCAGGGTGGTGGATGATTTTTACCTGGTAATGGGGTGGGGTGTTAAGTGTGTGTTGCACTGGTATGATTGAATCTGGCACAGCAGAGCTGCTAAGATTTTAGCAGCAATAACCCGACCTTATCATTTAGAGATCTTGAGATCAGTCTAATAATGCTGGGGCAACTTTATTCCAGTCTTCTTTATAACATAACTTTAGTTCATTAAAGCTTTTTGGTCATTGGTATATGCACAGCCCTGCCACAGTATTTCATCTGGGTTGACCTCTGCACTTAAAGAACCTTCATTTTCTCTATTCAGTTGTAGATTTGGTGGTGGCTGATTTGAGGTGAATTTTCTAAAAAATACAATCTGTGAGAATTGTCAAGTTGTATGTTTTCCACTTGTGAGTAACCCTTCTGACTGAAACAATGGGATTTTGTAACACTTCCCAGATGGACAAGCAGAAACAATTGCTTCACTAACATTATTACAAATGTGTTTTTAGCTTTGTATTAACACATCTGAATGCCAAAACAACAGTTTAATGGAGGAAATAAGTGCTTTTCATAGTCATATGAAAGCAGTTACAGTGAACTTAATTTTAGAAATTTAATATTTATTGTGGCGGCACGGTGGCATAAAGGTTACAATGTTTGCCTCTAGCCATTAGGGATTCCTGGTTTGAATCCCGTTCTGGGTGGAGGTTCCATGTTTTCCCCGTGTCCACTTGGGTTTCCTCCGGGTTCTTCGGTTTCCTCCCACAGTCCTTAAACCTAGATTCCAGGTAAACCGCCTATATATACTTCTATAGGTAGTCATGGTGTGTACCACACTCAACATGGACCAAAGGAATCGAATGATAGATTTGTCTCAGGAGATTAGAAAAAAACCTTATAAAACATCGCCAAGCTGCTTGATGTTCCAGTGACTACAGATACACATATAATTCAGAAATTTAAGATCTGCAGGAGGAAAATTGATGACCAATTTAAAAAACAGTAACAAAAAGTCCAGAAAAACTTCTAGAGAGATTAAAGGTGGACTTCAAGCTCAAGGAACATCAGTGTCAGATTACACCATCCCTCATTGTTCGAGCCAAAGTGAACCTCATTAAAAACAAAACTTAAAAAGCCAGACTGGAATTTGCCAAACTACATGTTGACAAGCCACAACGCTTCTGGAAGAGCGTCATATGGACAGATGAATTTTTTTCCAAGGCACATCAGCTCTATGCTTACAGATGGAAAAATGAAGCAAATCAAGAAAATAACACTGTCCCTACTGTGAAACATGGAGGAGGCTCTGTTATGTTCTGGTTCTGCGTTGCTGGATCTGGCACATGGGTGTCTTGAATCTGTGCAGAGTACAATAATATCTCAAGACTGTCAAGGGATTCTACAGAGAAATCATAACCAGTCATGGGTTTTGCAACAGGATAATGACCCAAAACACAGCTAAAAACACCCAAGAATGGCTAAGAGGAACACATTGCCATATCCTCTCACCATTATGGATTCCTGGTTTAAATCCCGTTCTTGGTGGAGGTTCCATGTTTTCCCCGTGTCCACGTGGTTTTCTTCCGCCCTGAGCCCTGACCTAAATCCTATTAAGCAATCTTATTAAGGAGCAGAAACATGCCGCCTGGAAAAGGTACAACTAAAGCAGTATGCTTATGAGGAGTGGGCCAAAATACCTGCCAAGAGGTACAGAAGTCCCATTGACAAACAGGAATCATTTGATTGCAGTGACTGTCTCAAAAAGTGCAACAAAATATTAAGTTAAGGGTACCATCATTTCTCTACAGGCTTGTTTAATGAGTTTTTTATTTCGTTTTAAAATAAGGCATGGTTGAAACGCAGTGGCTGACTTTTTAATTAGTTAATTTTTATAGGATTTTTATTTATTATTACTTTTGTTTGATTCAAATTATTTATGTGGCCATTCTTGGTTTTTCTTTCATTAACCGAGGGGTACCAACAATTTTATCCACGTGTGTACATGAGCTATTACTGCACTAAGCTTATTATTTTACATATAATTGAACACTATTGATACCTGTTAATGCAAATAGTAGTTTTTTTTTGCTATATGGTACAGCTTCTGGCTGTCATAAATTCCCCTTTGGGATCAATAAAGTAGGTAAGTATAATTAAGTAAGTATGTATCCATCCATCTATCAATATGTTTTGTGCTTTTACTTCATGTTTAGAAATAGTTTCAACTTTTTTGATAGCATGGGTTTGTAAAAATGTTCCCACACTCAGACTTTATCTACCATTCTGTGTGGCACAAATGTGCACTAGCTCTGGGAAAACACTTCAGCACAACAAAGCATGACAATAAGGGAGAAGGGGTTTTTTGAGTGTTTGCACTGGCAGTGTATTTTGTAGTCATGCAGCCAATCAGAGCTAAAAAAAAAACAAAAAAAAAAGGAAGAAAGTAAAAAGTCAAATCATCTGGACATTCTTTTCTGGAACCAAATGACAGCATTGTAACTTACCTACTAAAACTATGGATGGATCCTTCCTACCCTACATTATATACCTTACCTTCTATGAAGACATGCACATAAATAGTATAAACTTTAATCTACCATGTAAATTTTAAAAAACAAAGATGTAATACTAATGCATATGACTGTGTGTCTGCAGCATGATGTGCATTGTGCCTCTCACTCATTAACAACTTTGATGCCAAGCGATCTAGCCGAGCCAATGATGCTCTTAACCATGTTCTGCATGGAGGTGTCTTGCAGCTTGAAGCATTCATCCTGGATCTTGACCTGCGCTATCTCATACACCGCCCTCACAGACACCATGCCAGCAGTCTCGTGCCCTAGTGAGTGCAACAGAGGCACAGAGCTGGTTAGAAGTGAAACTGATATGAAAGAAACCAGAAAGTACAAGAGCAAAAGCAGGAGAGTGTAACAGTGGCAGAGAGATGGCAGAGAGTGAGTGGGAGGTGGGGAGGGGGTGCCTCAAAATAAAAAAGAAAAGTTAATAAAAGTGCAAAGCTGAAGAAGTGTGGGTGTTAAAAGCGCAGCTATAAAAGAGGGAATAATTGAAGCAGACAGGAACATAGGAAAATGAGCTAAATTTACAATTCTCTTTCCATCATGCTGAACCTTTTTGCCATTAGAGCCACTTCTTTTCGGAAAAAATTCCTTACTTTTATTCTGCCTCTGCTCATCATAAATATATCATCATTCAAAAAAAAAGGGGTTTTCCTGAACGAGGCCTGACCATTTTCAAAGCATAAGCAGAGACAAAGCAGAACAAATGCTTTGCAAGATGCCAGAAGGCAAAAACGAAAAATTTGTCATAAAAGACAGCTCACCTGTTTTCCCTGCTCCTTTCTCAATGCCTGCAGCCTGTTTCAAAAAGTATGACACAGTGGGCTGCCCGATCTTGAGGTCATACGTCCGATCTGGCTGCAGGAAAGAAAAAAGATTCAAAATATAAATTCATCTAATATGCCTGAATATCCTTTAAGATGGAGGATGTGGAACCAAGTACTATTATTCAAACTTCCATAACGGAAAAATGTAACATATGAAAAAAAGAAAAATTGAGCGAATTAATCAAGTTTCTCTGTAATTAATCACATCGATATAAACATAATTTCCTTTCCATGTCTGAAAATTTTAATAATGAATATTCAAATGTAAAATCAGGGTCTTAATCTGGTGGGAACAAAGAAAGTGATTTTTAAAAGCGGTGGTTAAAATGCATATTTTAGAGTAAAAAACTATTTCAAATTATTCATCATAGACTCACATTTGCCTCTTAGCTTAAAAAGTAGATTTTCTTAGATGAACTCGAAAAAAATTATGATATAACTTTGACTTTTAGGTTAAAATAATCAAAGCATTTTAATTAGGTATCAGTAAAATGACACTATGATTCCCGGTTTTAAGTGATCATGCAGTTTTTATAAACAGGCTGGCTTTCTATTATATTTACCTGATTATAAAGTAATAAATTACTATAGCAAGCCTTTTACCTCATCATCGTTACCATTTTGGTTAAGCAGCAAAACATGCCATAAATTACATGCCAACCACTACAAATGACATCAAGGTACCAACAAAGGAAATATGTACTCTAGCACAGGATTAATTAGAATTCAGTCGGGTCCAGTTAAAGAATTTCGTCAGGCCAAGGTCCAGACCTTCTTGGACCTAATGTATCCTCTAATTCAGGGCTCTAATCTCTAATCTTTTTGACACTTAGAACTACATCAAGTATACTGAGAAAAATGGAGAGCTACTAGTTTGTTTACACATTTGTCAGTCAGTAAAGTTTAATATTCCACATTTGGCAGATGTTCATGTTTTAAATATGCTTTTTCTCACAAATGATAAAAAAATATATATTCATACCCCTTGAACTTTTCAATATCGTGTCACATTGCAACCACAAACATAAATACATTTTATTGGAATTTAATGTGAAAGACCAACAAAGTGGTATACATTTGTGAAGTGGATAGAAAGTTATACATGATTTAAAACACATTTTACAAATAGAAAAACTGAAAAGTGCGAAGTGCAAAAGTATGAATAGGGATTTTGACAAAATATTAAGATTGTAGTTTGTTCTTCATTGAGTCATTATTTAAAAAATGCCATTTAAATGATTTTGGGAGCAAAACAAGCAGCACGGTGGCATAATTGCTAGCCCGCTCACCTCTCAGCGCTAGGGATTCCTGGTTCGAATCCCGATCTGGGTGGAGTTTCCATGTTCTCCCGGGGTCTGTGTGGATTTCCTCCGGGTTCCTCCCATATCCCAAAAACATTTGAAGGATTAAAGGTAAATTGAATGCTCTAAATTGCCCTGAATAGTGTGTGTATGAGTGTGTGAGTGTGTACCTAGCGATGGATTGGCGCCCTGTACTGGGTGTATCTGCCCAGCCCCCGAGACGTTATCCCCTGGATGGGCATAGGGAACCCCCCTGGAAATTCACCAACTCCAATTTTTTTGTACTTTAAATGTTTGATAAATCATAAAGTACATTTAAATTTTGTCATTTAGCAGCTATACAAAGTGACTTACAAACAAGAGAACAACAGCCACTAATTAAGGAGAAACCAGCTACACTGTGGTATCCTCAAACCTGAGCCTTACAAGATCTGGTAGCTTTCTTTAATTTGTTTATTTTTTTATAGCACGTGTCTGTGGAAGATATGTGTTTTGACAAGTTTCTTTAAAATGCTGATGCTTACGAACAGGGTTGGGAAGATCGTTCCACTAATTAGCGGTGGTAAATGAAATTCAGTGAGAATTAGCACCAGGGTGAGTTGGAATTACCAGGTGACATTAATTACTAGAGCGCAGTGAACGAGTCAGAGTGTATTTTGAAAAGATGGATTGACTGTAAAAGGGAGCAGATCCAAAGTCACATTTTTAGAGGTCATGAAAAATTCTAAAATATATTTTATTGTTATTTTTCTAACTGCCTGAAAATGTACCAACAAAACATGAAAGTAAAGCAAATGCAAATGGATGTCTAAAAAAAGTCCTTTACATATTTAATTAGTATTTTAAATTATTTGATCAATAATTAGCTCTCAAAAGCATAATATTCGGCAATTTTGTTTTTAACCTTAAATCATTTTTTTCAAGGAGAGTCATGCATCCACAGAAGCATAATTTGAACTGGGTTTAGTTAAAGTCCCCAAAACCTAAAGCCCCTCAAGTTTTGGTAAAAATTGCAGAGAACACAACTTTTATTTTTATTTTACTTTTATTTCCAGGCTTAATCCTAAAAGTTCTCACCATGGCAATAAATGCTATTTAAAATTCAAATGAAAACCCCATGGTAGTGTAACTTGTATAGTTACACTATTTTATGTTTAATTTTCAGGATCAATATTCAATCAATTGAGATTTGCGAGCACTTGCTTATGCACAGCTTCATTAAAGCATTTCAGATGGTTTGAGATGTTGACTTTGGACCACTGCAAAGTTTTTTTTATACTTTCAATTTTCAATTTCAATTATCCTGTTGCATGACCCAGTTTCAGCCAAGCTTTTGCTGTGGCATAGATGGCCAAACATTTGACTAAAATACATTTGTATACTGTACATAGGATTCTTTTAAGTTTGTTCAGGATTGTTCTGTTCCAGCATAGTGCAGAAACCATGGCATTGCTGTGGGGTTGTTTGTTTGCTTTATGCCATTTCAGCACATTTAGGCTATTTAATGGCGGTACCTGAGTTGTGTCATTTACATTATTTTAATTAGGTTATAAGAAGGTTTAAGAAATTTCAGGTTAATGTGACAGACAAAGTTCAGTATTTACTCTGGTGATGTTTCAAACAGGCTTTGCACAAACCTCCAAGAAAAGTTTGTTCTTTCATTGTTTAAAACTGGGCTGTGTTTAAACGATGTGTTTAACTGAGCGTTTAGTTCGACATGATTGGCAGGTTGGTGCATTTTCCCCTGTGAGGAGGTGCTTGTAAGTCTAGTCCAATTCCAATTCAGCATCTTATGATGACAGCTTGTTTTTTTTGACAGTTCATTCCAACTTTTAGTTCATTTATTGTGAAGTTTGTTGTCCCATTTGCTTTGCCCTTTGTTTTTAATGTATGTAAATATCTTTGGTAGAGCTTCTGTGAGTTGAGTTGAGTAATGATTATATCTACAGTCATTGCTGTAGTAACACTTGACTGACAGACAGAGAGGAACTGCTGGAAATGGTATCAAATGAATAAATGGGCAAAAATTTTAACAGACGCACAGTAAAATCTTGTAGAATGATTTTCCAAAAAAGTAAAAGGTGTTACAGGTGCAGAGTGCTTTGGTAACATCCTGGCTAGAATGTCATGTCACGTAGGTGTAATGTGTGTGTCCAAATATGTTTGTCCATATAGTGTATATACTCTGTATAATGTAATTAAAGTATTTAGGTTTAAACCAACTTTTTATCAAGTACATTCAAAGAACACTTTTTTGCCATTTTTGTAAGATCTTTGAATTTTTTTAACATATTGTTATGAAGAACAAAGCCATTATATAAATGTAAAAAAACAAATCATAAAATTATCAACCTTGTTTAACCTTAAAAATCCTTGGAATGCACAGCTTTCATTTGACACAATACCCCTTTAATAAAATAATTGTAACAAACACCTGCAAATGTCATTTCAACATCCATCAGTGCAATGAACCCTACAGAAGTCCACAGACTCTGACAGTCTATTGTAGACTCTGATGTGTCCAGTGAAGCTAGTCCAAACATGTGCAATGCACACTCGCGGACGCCAGCGTCCGTCTGGGCTGCTGCCGCTACTGAGGCTTTAAGGCACGGATTAGGCGTCACAGAGTGGATCAAACACAATGAAAGCAAAGCAGATAGACTAATGGGACCACTGGGACTTTGCGAGAAGTCCGACAAGGCAAGAAAGCCAAGCCAGAATCGACTCCAGTCATCCAGCTAAACCCTAAAGCCAACAACGTCAAGAAAACAAAACCCAGCATAGCAAAATGGCCTTTATTTAGTTGTGGCTGACTAATCTCTAAACTTCTGCAGCTCCTAATCAGTGTGTCTGTGAAAACACAGTAGCTTTGGGGCCCGCTTTGCATTCCGGCTGTTAATCATTATGGGTATTTCAGCTTTTGCTTTAAGTGGTTACATGGTTTTGCATTTGTAATTTGCATAAAAAGGAATTCATTTAAAATATATGGAAGTTTAAATACATGATTATGCTGCGCTTAGAAAAAAGGAATCCAAACCATACGTCACACATATCTGTGAAGTCTAACAGTCTAAACATGAACATGATTTAAAAACGGTTACATACAAACCCAATTTCTACACAATATAATCAAAACTGTAAACTACAATTTGTCAAACAGTTTCAACACTCATTTTATTAAATAAAAAAGTAGTGGGAAAAAAAGCTGATGCAGGCAAATTCAAACTGAAAATGTCATAATAAAACTTCCATAATGCAGATCAACTAATATTAGCAGGTGGGGGCATGGAGATCAATTTCAAAAAGATTTTATGTAACTTGTCTGCACTTGGGCCATATTTTACCAGTTTGTGCAAAATTAAGTGTTTCTAAGGCAAAGTTTCTCAGTGCAGGATTAAACATATTAAAACTGTTTTTTTCTAAGATTCTGCTTAAAGAAAAGTGAATTAAAAATATGAAATATTAATTCATGAAAGTAATCTAATATTACACATTTGTGAGTGGAAAAAGTGTGTAAACCTCCAGAATTTGTAGATCATTTGAAGATGAAGTTAGAGACAGATGGTATGAAAATTAGGTGAGTAGGTACATTGTATTATTATGAAATAAATAAATAAAAAACTACTTACAAGAGTTTGGACTATTATTACCTTAGCTACGTCAACCATCAATGATAATGCCAAGAGAAGGGTATGATCTGCAAGGTCAATAAGAAACATAAGGCACCTAAAGACCTTTATTCACATAGGCTATGTTTTTATGGTAATGAGTTTACAGGAGAGCACTGAGCATCAATGGTGCGCACAGCAGTGTTGCAAGGTGAAATTCTGCTCTCCAGAATAATGATAATCTTTTCTCCAAAAAAGGTGGTTAGGGTGCTGGACTATCCATCTGGGGTGCGTTTCCCGAAAGCGATTGATCTTAGTGATTTACGAACAACTTTAAGAATGAAGTAACTTTAAAAACCCCAATTTTACAAGTGTTTCCTAAACGCCTTCTTAGTCTCCAAACTTACGAACGAGTTTTAAGTAGCTCTTTGTTGACTCCGCCCCCCACGTCAGCACTGAATAGGCACTGCCTTTTCGAAAACTGAATGACTGATTTACAAAAGTTTCCTTATTATTATGCCTCAAAAACATCGTTATTTAAATAATTGTAATAAAAAGAACAACAAATAAGTATTTACATTACGTTCATGGAAAAAATGAATAAAAACATTTAACTTTCAATTGATGTCTATGGCATGCCGAGCCTATGAAT
>JAOUQT010021583.1:0-11767 GCA_025769995.1 Xyliphius kryptos
CAGTAACCCTTATAGTGCTGCCCATTGTGTTGAATTGTCTCAGTCCCATGGACTTCTATCTCTGGGGCCATTTGAAGGCTGTGGTGTACTCCGTGAAGATCCAGGATGTGACACATCTGAAACAACGGATACAAGAGGCCTGTGGTAGTTTCTTCTGCGGTGTTGCTCTCGGTGTGTCAAGAGAGGGAGAAAAGAATCGCGTTGACAATTCAATACAATGGGCAGCACTTTAAGCTCATCCTTTAGTGGGTTACTGTCGTTGCTAAAGGTCACAAACGTGTCAATAACTCAATAATGAATAAAGCTATGTTAAAAATTAACACACCATTGTTTTTTTTGTGCAGTGTTTTTTTTGCGCTGAGTGTATAAAACCATTTATATTAGGAGTCCAGTCCACTTATTTCGGACTCCAGTGTTAATACTTAAAACAAAACATGCTTTCTCTGGCATTAACAACCTCGTACTTGATATAAAAACAGGACAAAGGAAACCTGCTGTATTGTATTCGGTTGTTGTATGAAGGGCCGCCTTCCTGTTACTGCTTCAATCTCCCCGCAAGACTCCAGCGCTCCACCTTACAGTATTCATTACAAGCCAGATTAACAAAGGTCAGCACAATATTTAATCATAAGATCTTCCTTACAGCCATTTGCCAGAGAATGGACCACAATCACAGAAGCATAAAAACACTGAAATTAAGGAGTAATTGGCGGTTCAGATCTTGTTATCATTATGATTATGATTGATATTTGTTTTATTATCAGTCGAATGCCGTTTTATTTTTACGGGTCACAATTTTAGACCTACAGTCACACATTTCAGCAGGTTCAATAATCCCATATGGGTTGGTTTTGCTTAATTTAGGAAAGTTGAACATTAAGACAGCATTTATGGCTATTTTTGATACAGAACCGTTACAGTCATGGCGCAATTCGTATTTTCAGCTGATTCATCAGCATGTCTTCGGAATGAGAAATCCAGAGAATTTGGATTAAGCCCCCACAGGAGTGATCGTCCAAACTGGGAATCAAACCCAGGACCTTCTGCCGTGAAAATCCACACTTGGATTTTGTTCCTGATCGTCTTGGTGCAATGAGGGATGGACATGGTGTGTCATCACCACGATGGAAAAGCGTTACCAAGGTGACTGGATTCCATCGATGCTGGCTGGCTAATGCTAGACACTAATGTGAAGCGATGCGCTGGACACAGAGTACCAACGAAAATCAGCTGCTCAACACTTCCGGCTCAGACGGAGTAATGACACGTGGTACAGTCCATCAGAACTATATGTTCACCGCCACCGGGTCTATCCACATCACCAAACACTTCTAATAAAACACGATTTTTACACAAATTCTTCAGGACGACTTGTTTTTTTTACTTTGCTGTTGTAGCTGTGCCTCTCTGGTCACGTTGTTCTGGGGCATGAGAAGATACTGTGAGTCACATTGTAAGTACCATTTACAGAGCGTGGGAAGATGATATGAGAACTCTTTTTTTTCTCTCTCTCGCCTGGTTGTTTCTCCTGCCACTTTGGGACCAGCACTTTCCAAAACAAGTTTCTAATCTCAACAGTCATGTTCAGTTATGTGCATGGCCCGTTCTTTATGTCCCTACTGGGAAGACTTTGCAAGTTGACATTCTTTATATAAAAGTTCTATAAGATATGTTCCACAAAGGATATGAGGACATTTACATCTTCTCGGTTATAAACTGTTTTGAAAAGAATTATTTATAAATTACTAATGAAATACCTGTGCTGCTGAAAGGTAATTATTTTTAAATGAGTGATAATTTTGGAGTTTAAATATTTTAAATGAGCCTATTATTATAAAGTGACGTATGTGAATCTGAAAGGAATGAGTGAAATACATATTTGGACAACAGTCCACGTGGTTGATTTCTTACGTGAATTTATCAGTAGGTTTTCCAAGATCACGTTAAAGTAAGACAGAGCCAGGTTTCAACTTTGAGGTGTTCGTGAAGATCCTAATCCATGCGAGTTGTTGCGTTCGATGACGATACTGAACAAACTATTTAACGTAGGTCAGCCTTGTAGGTAATTGCTTTTAATGGTGATATCAAACAAACCATCAAACGTAGGATGGTGAGAAGTTTTTCCAAGGCCATGGTATGCCACAATGCCAAATTTCAGCCTTGTAGGTACTCAGGAAGTAAGAGAATTAATGATGAGTCAGTCAGTGACTGGAGGGTTTGCCTTTTCTTAGTATAGATAACTAGTTACTGCTAAACTACAGTGGTGTGGTAGCTCAGTAGTTATCGGTTTAAAGGGTGGATGTTCAAACCCCATTTCACCAGAGCTGCTAATGTGAGCCTTTAACCCTTAATGCATCAAGCGTTCTGACTCCAACCGTCAAGTCAGGTTTCCTGAAAAATGACCTCATATATGTACGCATGTAAATCACGACATCGTGTTCTCAATATTGGATCAGATTGAATTAGTTTTGTCAGCAGTAAAAATCAGGGTCCTAAAGGATGTGAAAATGAGGTCAGGGTTAAACACGGTTCCCTCTGAGTGATACCTACTGAGTAATGGATTCATCATCACTGTGTGTGGCAGACAGACCTGCATGTGATCGCTGTAATCACACCTACAACCAACGCCTTACATTTCGCCTCCTGAAATCAAACATCAAAGCAAGAAAAATTGGACAGGGTTGAAGATAAAATGCCACTGAAACTGCTAACTTTTGCAGAGTTGATGCAGATTAATAACA
Organism: Xyliphius kryptos; assembly: GCA_025769995.1. Classification (NCBI taxonomy): domain Eukaryota; kingdom Metazoa; phylum Chordata; class Actinopteri; order Siluriformes; family Aspredinidae; genus Xyliphius; species Xyliphius kryptos. Next base: position 2,742 of record JAOUQT010021583.1, read on the forward strand.
CTGACATTCACTTGTGCCTGAAATGATTTTCGCTCACTTATACGGTTAGCTAAATTATCATGAGCATACAAAACTGGGTAGATTAAAGAGTGAGGCTTTATGGCTTCAGGGTTAACGAATTAAACTGTAAGTTATATCACAGGAAGAAGTGCAGATTGATTGGTACAGCATCAAAAACTCAATATAGTTTTGTTTATTTAACTAGATTTTTATTAATAAACCCTATTTGTCAATGTTTTAAATATCTGTAAACAGAGTTGGGTAGATCTCAGAGTTTGCCATGTCTCTATGTCACCTAAATGTGTTTTTATCTGATCTGCTACAGAGATATGAACCAAGCACAACTCTAAGATCGTTAGGAACTGGTCTTTTAGTCCTGCCCCAGGTGAGAACTCAACATGAAGAAACACAAGAGTCTACAAGAGTCGCGAGGGGCTTCCCCATGCCCATCCAGGGGAGAACATATCGGGGCACTGGGCAGATACACCAAGGACAGGATGCCAACCTATTGCTGGACACACTCACTTACACAGTCACACACATACTATATGGGGCAATTTACAGTATTTAATTCACCTTGAATTTATGCATTTGGACTGTGGGAGGAAACCAGAGAACCAGGAGGAACCTCGCAACTGATTGGAATTCGAACTGGGAATTTCCAGCGCTGGGGATTCCTGGTTGGAATCCCGATCTGGGTGGAGTTTACACGTTCTCTCCGTGTCCGCGTGGGTTTCCTCCCGGTTCTCCGGTTTCCTTCCACACTCCAAAAACATGGATTCAAGGTAAATTGAATACTCCAAATTGCCCTGTATAGTGTGTGTTTGTGTGTACTGGATGTGTGAGTGAGTGAGTGTCCTGGGTGTATCTGCCCAGCGTCCGAGATGTTCTCCCCTGGATGGGCATGGGGAACCCCACCGTGACCCTCATAGAAGAATAAGCGGAACATAATGGATGGATATTATTATAATCATCTTTTTTTTTTTAACCCTTTTTATGTAATTTCTCCCAATTGGGAGGTCTGTACAGAAAAGTACAAAAATACCACAGACATGGCCATATTATATTAATAAAACTCAAACAAGCTTATGTAAATATGTTTACATATTTTTTGAAAAATAGTGTTATATAAGTATTAAAGTTATACTGTAAACATTATATCTGATATTAAATACTAAAATTAAACTTTAAACTTTACAGTTTTAGGAATTTGTAAGATGTAAAGTGTGGTTAATGGTTTTATAAATGTTTTTTTTAAATAAAAAATAAAGAATATTTGCAATAAACCGTCTTATCTACATGATATAGCTACAGTGCTGCTAGGCTAATTGATGAGATCGGTCGTTACCTGTTCACTGCTCATGTTACGCTGTTAATAATACAGTTAGTCTTTTTTTATCCTTACTGCAACAAAAAACTAACTAATGGTCGTGTTCCACTGTATTGTCGATCGCATTTTTAAAATACGCAGACTAAAAATTATTTCAGTGACAGAAAGTTCGAGAAAAACAATCGACACATTTTAAATGACTCTTTTTAATGAGTCGTTTGTACAATTTCAGCACCTCAAATGTGTCGTTTGGAAGAGTCGGTTTGCTTCAATTAATCAACAGGTAGTTAAACAGAGATTCTGGCTTTGTTTTGGACGTGTGTGTGTTTTGTTTGGTTAATTTAAATTAATTTGGCATTTAAACTGTTAAAATATGGGATACATGTCACTATTTTATATAGTTTTATACAGATTGTCAACAATTTATGTGGTGTTATTAATGAATATATAATACTAAATATACATGTATACTGAATTGGATTTCTCATGAAAATTTAAGTAATTGTTTTTTTTTTAATAAACGTGGTTTGTACTGCAGCTACAGTTTTGCACAAATATGCACTACATCAGTTTTATCAATGACCAAATTACATGAAAATGCATTACAGATTGTCTTTAAGAACATAATAGACCTCCATTTTCATCTATCCTCTGACATTTTTTAAACATAAAGACACAAGAACAGTTTTTCAAACCTCGTGGAGCTCGTCCTGCCGCTGTAGAAACAGTTCAACATTTGTTAAGACAGCAAACTAAAGTGAACCAAAGTAAGCAAAGTCAGTGGCATCCAGTTTTCCAAAGGCCATTGAGTTGTTCTGTAGATTGCAGGACTATGAGCATGTCCATGAGGAGGCCCAAAGAGGGGGTGAGAGTATTTCCCAAAAGGAACCGCTCTCATATGCAGCCAGTACCCAGTTGTTTCTCACTTTCCCGGTAGTCTCTCATGCCTATCCCTGCCGTAAGCAGCCCTTCCTGTGAAGAGGCAGAGTGTGTTAGGGAATCAACACTGTTTATGTGGGAGTGAAGTGGGTTGGCCTTGCAGTCCTCCACATAGGTGTTACTGTGGCAACGCTGATTCGCCATCACTCTCATCTCACTCTGTGTTCCTTTCCTTCTTTAGTTCTTCGCTCAGACTGGTTTAATCAGGCTTGTTTACTCAGGACTGAAGGAGGACGTTCTGCCTACAATGTTTGGGCAGCAGACAAAACCTATTCGTTTCTGAATGCAGCAACATGAGGTAACTTACTTGCAATACTGAGATGAATGGTGTCTATGAATTACAGGTTCGAAAAAATGTTGAGCAGCAATTTTGTGGCAGCCTTCAATTTAAAGTTCCAATCAAACGTTTAAACACCACCTTCTTTGTCTTTTCTTCATTGTCTAGTTCCTATATGGCCTTTGTAGTTTTACTATTACAGACTGAAGTCCATCTGTTTTCGTCAGTCTCCTGTTGGTTCTCTGTTGGCCAGGAGCATTAAGTCAAACTAATAACGTGGACAAAACGTGGAGCAAAAAGGAAAAAGTGGGTGTGTCCAAACTTTTCTGTATATCTATAAGGCGTATAGTCATTGAGAGTGAGGACAACGTGGGATGGCTAAAGTGAAACAAATGCTGTAAGGCATGCTACGAGTTGCACATCAACATTAAAGAGGACATCGGACTAAATGTGTCCGATCCAGCAGCATCAATTTGCTTCTAAAAAACATTAATGAAGACAGATTTGAAGAAAGTTATTTCTCCAAATAAGCAAAGCAATAAATGACTTAGATGATACAAGCCTGTAAAAATGCTCGCCACCCGATCGAGTAACGAGTAATGGCTAGTATGCTTATACTGTCACTAGAATCTAGTAAGAACCAGTGATAGATTGGTGCCCAAAACCTTCTCCCCATGGATGGGCATGGGGAACCCATCTGTGACTCCAAAAGAGGATTAAGTGGAAGCTAATGAAAGAATAAACTTGTAAGAACCACACGGCAGAAAATGAAGGCCCTAAGAAACACAGCAGAACTGAATGCAGATAATGATTTTATTTTACATGACTGTAGATTTAGGGCTTTAATATATTTGCCTCAGTTCCCGCAAAGCTCCAGTCGGCATGTATTTTTATTGTCTGCACAAAAGTATCATTTCTTTTTAAGGGCATTATATGGAGCCAGACGGTAAAATCACCAGTCATTTTTTTTAGCAGTTCTAATAAAAAGATCTAATTACATAGCAACATGAATCTTGCATGTTTAAAAGCGAGAACATTAGAATTTGGAGTTAAGCCTTCACTCAGTTGTTCACAGGAGAGAAAGAAAGCATTCTCCTGCTCTGCAGCAGATAAATGTCCTCACTTTGTCCACCGATCGACAAGGTGACAACAATTATGTGGCAGAGAGAGGTGCTATGAAAGCCCACACTCCTACACTCTCATTACACCCACTTATGTCTTGAACAATGCAACTGCTTGAGAACGGAGCCGTCGTCATGACTCACTCAAGCGCTTTCCTTTCCCATATGCTTTTGTAACACGAATGGGGCGAATGGGAATGTGGGTGTAGCACAGGACAGTCCAGAGGATGAATGCAGTATGGCAGCCATTAATGTGTGGGACTTATAGTGTTTTCTTATCCCAGTTATTCACTAAATTTACCATATAACCTGCTTACTTACTGCTTTAAATGGCATTGAAAACATTTACACTCACCTTTAATGGTTACATGTTTTGAACTGCTGGTTAACACAAATATCTAGTCAGCCAATCATACGAGTCGCTGTCGAGTCTGGATAATGAGATGGAGAGGGGACGCGCCTAGTTTTTGGAAGTCAAATAAAATCACGGTAATCCAACTTTGTTAAAACAGGAAGAAAAAAAAGATTTTATTAAATATAACAATATGTGTTTTTACCTTTACAAAAGATCAAGCGCTGGTCCTGTGGCACATATAATTTACAAATAAATTACATACAGTACAAAAAAATGGGTATTTCAGGAGGTACTTTAAATACGGTCGACCACGAGGAAACGAACCCCAGTGGTTTTATCTTATCAGCAAAGATTCCGTCTGCAGAAAGTTCTGGTTCAAGTCAGCAAAGCGTCGGTACGGCAAGCCGCTCTGGGTCTCGGTCTGATCAGAGCTTTTGTCTAAACAAAGTACATTTCTAAAAAAACACTGTACCCACTGTCCGTTTGTTACATACTGAGGTCCAGACGTGGTACAGGACAGAAAGGTGGCGCAGCGGAAAGAACGTCCGTCTTACAGTAAAGTCCTAGGTTTGGTTCTCGGGTGAGGACACTTTGGGACACTTCCATATTACATTCACGAGAGCTTATAAGCCATCGCAGTTTGTTCCCGTTTGCAGCGCTTTTGGGCTTGCAACAAGATTTTGGAGGGTTTTTGGAGTCCAGAATAGCATTTGTGAGGTCAGGCACCACTGTTAGACAAAATATCCAATAATTATTTCAAAGGTTATTGATGGGTTTGAGGGAAGTCCAGTTCTCTCCTCACATTCTTGGCCATTGTTTCTGTTCCTAATGAATTGGAAGCAATGCAAATTTCTCTTAATAGTTTATACTAATGTTTTGTTGGCAACCAACAAATATTACAAGCAAAATAAATATACAGCTTTAGAAACCCTCTCAGCTGCATATACCATTTTGCTTTAATATTTATATACTGACTCTGATTTATATACTGTGAGTTATTTGTAGCTCACTCAGACATTCAGACACAGTTCCTTCTACAGCAGGGGTGTGCAAATCACCCACGGGCCAAATGCAGCCAGGTAGGCATTCTAATCCGGCCCGCCAAACTTGTCCAAACTATATCATCAATATATTCTATTATTAGCCCTTATTTGCATGCCTTTTCCCTTCTATGCCTGCATTTCCCCCAATAGATGGCGCACTCCACTTGTGAGGTGTATTACGCTCTACTTTATTTCCTCGCTTTGCCTTTTGAGCTGTTTTGTAAAAACGAAGGGACCAAATAAAGAAAACATGGACAGTGAGTGTGTCCCATTTGGCCCATGCGTCAAAATGTTCTACAGTGTAGGAATGGCGGGTTTCTGAATGCCCATCACTGTGTCATAGAAGCGACTGTCATTGGATGCAGAGTTCAGGTTTTGCAAGCTATAGTCCCTAACAAGTACGGAGTCCAAACCCCTGCCTCTGCTTTCCTCCAGCGAGGTCATGTGACTGCATGTCCTTCCAAAAGCAACATGTGGTGCTTCCTCCATGAAGCTAAGTCTCTGCAGCTGAGCCTCCAGTGAGCTGGTGAGGGAACTCAGCGGCACACTGTTATTTCTGGGAATGCCAGGCTCCGAGTGAGTGTCCCCCATGAACAACCTGGCTTCATCGAGATCTAACGGACTCGGCTGGAGCTTCTTCGACCACGAGCGGCTCCTCGCCGCAGTCTGGTGGCTCCTTCTTGGAAAGGTCAGGTTGTGTCTCTCGGCTGGAGCGGTCCGTTTCACGCCGTCTCTCAGCACCGAGCGGATGGCCTTCATCACGTTCACCTTGTCCTCGAGACTACTGTAGATAAGAACAAAACAACGCTGAGTCAAAAATTCAAGCGGCTTTCATTAGCCCTGAGGGTGCGAGGTCCTGAATCTGTTGTCATGGCTGCTGGCCTTGAGCATTCCTTCCTGATGATTAATCTGGGAATGTTATGCGGAATTTCATTCGCTGCTCTTGTCTGGCTCTGATAACTCTGGGGTTCAATGGAAATTTCACATGCAAATATTACACCGGTTGACATGGTGATGGAGAGGCCATTTTTATATATGAAGGCTGTCTATATGGCTATGCTATTTCAGGGTTTGATTTCATCTTTTTGTATATAAAAGCTCTTGGGCGGGTTTACGTTACTTAGAAATTCAATCTAATACACTGTCGACATCTCATGAGTGACCCTTTACATCTAAATATGACAAAACAGTACAAACTTATTTTGCCCTCAGTGGTCCTTTTTATTTTGTTAATTAACTGTTCTTTGCTGATGGCTGGTTTTATGTCATGTGACAGGGACTTTTGTTTTATATAGCCTTGGTTTCCATTCTGTTCTTGATCGTTTTATGTTACGCGTGCCGGTTTCTTCAGTTTTTGTACTGTTTTTGACCTTTCTCAAATAAACGCTATTTACTGCTGCCTGGCAACCTGATACCTACGGCCTGCATTCATCTTACCTGCTGCAGAGTTGAAAGACTGTCTCTGGTCGACCCTCAAGCTCTGATTTGGTGTGTACTAACTCCCAAAGACAGGGGTTTTCTGATCCTGAAAAAAAAAAAAAAATTATTTATAGATAAGATAAACTGTATTAGTCCCACTATAGGGACATAAGGGACAGTAGTTTAAAAAGGGCTGAGAAATGGAATTGTATATAATGAAAATAGGATAAAAAGGTAAATTAAATTAAAGGTAAATACAATGCAATACTATGCACACAACATGAAATGTTTTTTTTTTTTTACAGATCAGTGGAAGGTTCTACTGAGAACAATGCTGTTTTTTAACACAGTTCTGTATGTTAAATGGCATTAAAATGTATTTTTCTCGCAGAAATCAATAAATCAGGTTTTTTCATAATGTGTATCATGAAGTAAACTGAACTCATTATTCATTCTTTACTAATTAGGCCCTGTATGAGGTTTATGGTTTTAGACAGAATGCTCTGAACACACCATAGAAGAAATGTGAGCTAGAAAACTTAATAAATACAGAAATAAATAAGAATGTGTGAACTCTGAAGTTAAATGGCAGTACAAAGAACAAACAGCCTGGGGGACTCTCTACAGGTAGCACTCTGTCTGTAGCACTAAGTGTATATGACATAATAAATAAAGACGAACCTGCTGAGTTTCCAGGCCGGACCTGAAGAGAAGTGGCTGGTATGAGCCAGCGGAATTTAAACGGGTCCATATCCGCAGAGCGGGATGAAGTCTGAGTAAACAATCACACAAAACACAAAATGTTAGCATAAGGATGTAAAATGTACTGAACAAATTACAAACGACATTATGGAATATATAGATCAATTTTAGATGGAGATTTTTTTCTCATGGTTCATAAGCATGGGAATATGTCCAGGGTTCCAGTCATCAGAATAAACAGTTACGAAAACAATGAACTGAATAAACACCCATCAGACTCACCATTCGTTTCTTGAGCTTGCTGTTTTCTCGATACACCAAAATAGCTGCTCTCTTGAAGACTATGACAAATCAATTACATAACAACCCATTAACACTTAACCAAGTAAGTTAGAATGTGCAGCAATGGGACGAAGCAGGTATGATAGCGGTGTGCTGGGGTCGCGTTTAGCAAGAGCACGCCCCTTTATGAACTAACAAAACGTATGGAATAAATTGTGGATGCATCTGAGTTTAATTAATGATCACAAAGCGCAATGCTTCCCATTAGAGAAAGAAAATCCCTTTTTTAGCCACAGATGTCACGTAACATTAACAGTTTTTTGCTTTTTTTAAAAAGTAAATACAAACATTCAACTCTCATTAACTAAATTCATGCATCATGCACAAAAAAGACAAAAAACAAAGACATGTCATATTAATGCACATGGTTCTGCCTGCCGGTGTTGTACATTTATGAGTTGTACTTACTGAAGAGTGTTAGTTCTGGTTCCTTCCTCATGCGGCCCAACGAGGTCATGGGGTTAAGCCAGAGTGCAGAGCTGTGCACGATGAACTCTCCCATCGAGATCTCGGTGACCTAAATCAACCGTGTTTATATTATAATCAATACTTACACAGCTAAATAATCTTAAAAGCATCATCCAGCTGTAGTTCCACTGAGGACTGCAACAACGAATCAATAACCTCTACGAAACACAATTATTACATCAGTTGCCATCTAATTTTAATATGGATTTATTGAGCCTGTGAGTTTGTACACTGTATGGTGAAGCTGCTTATAATGTCACATTAAGACATAAACTTTAAAATGCACTCTAAGTACTAAACAAAAAAAAGCTTGGGGAAGGCCTTTTACTGTTCGACCGTGACTACGCCCCTGTCCATAAAGCAAAGATTACTGCATTAAGGCATGAGAGGTGGGTTTGGTGTAAAAGAACTAACTTAAAGAAATGCTTATTAAAACAATTATCAGTTAAACCCTCGTTCTGATTCACATGTACAAACCTCCTTCTCAATGTTACTCTGCTCCGCTACCAGCTGGTCGAAGACGGTGCCGTAATCCTCATAGATTTTCTGCATCTCGTTGATGTGAGTAGCTACTTTCTCCATCGCCTTCAAAGCCTCTGCAAGCCAACATATTAAACATATTAAACAATTTGCTGCATATATAGCAATGTTCTTGGTCAGATATTAATAATATGAGGTGCTTGTTGTGTGTTGTCTCTATAGTGATTGGCGCACAGGTAGAGTGGAGGGGATGACGCAAGACGCTTGGCGTTTAGCGATTGGTGTGCGGGTAGAGTGAAGGAGATGACGCAGGGCGGCTAATGTGAAGCTAGCAGCACCGCTTTGTTTCCCGAAAATTTGAATAAAGTCAGATTGAAGAAATCTTGTTAAATGCAAATAAGTGAGTGACTTGAAACGTGCTGTAAAAATGCTCGCTATCCGGCCGTCAAACGGGTAACGGCTAGTTTGAATATAGTGTGTGTGAGTGTGTGTGTGTGTGTGTGTGTGTGTGTGTGTGTGTGTGTGTGTGTGTGTGTGTGTGTGTGTGTGT
>JAOUQT010021603.1:0-11766 GCA_025769995.1 Xyliphius kryptos
CCCTGTGTTCTGACCCCAATCAAGTTGGGATACTTGTAAGTCGCTTTGGATAAAAGCGTCTGCTAAATAACTAAATAACATTCATCTGTTGAAATGTCGAGACGGTTGGAGGAAGGGGGGTGTGTGCGGGCACGTGTATGTGTGTGTGTGTGTGCGCGTGTGTGTGTAAATGTATTTAAACTGGCATTGAACCAGATCAGAAAACAAACAGGGCAGTTCAGCTGGTTACATTTTAGCTTACTGACTTGTGTTGTTCATTTACTTTTAAGTTGTTTTGGATAAAAAAAATAAATAAATAAAAAAAAAAAAGCAACAGCAAAATGACTGAATCCAGACAAAACAACGAAGACACAAAGTACTAAACGAAAAAAAAAAACAAACACATTTTTTATCTAAAAAACGAGACATGTGAGCAAAGCGGAGACTAAACTGCGAATGCAATAAGAGAGAAAGTAAGACTTTAATTTGTTTATAAATAAAACCCTGAGTTCTTTTTAAAGCTTTTGGAGCAGTGATGGTGGTGGTGGTGGTGGGTGTCTGCATTGATTGATGTCTTCCTTTATTAATTCAAACAGGCCAAGTAGCCTATGAACACAAATGTTCATGACCTCTGACCCATTCAACAAGCTCAACTACCGTTCCCATGAGAATGGAAAAAATTGTTATTGGGGCGCCTCTCAAAACTGCAATTTACCCAAATTCCCGGATTAATAAAGTATTCTGAATCGGATGAACCTCATTTATGCAAAAACAGCAATACATCCGCATGGAGGTGAGGGGTGAATCAATGCATGAATGTGATTCAATGAATCAATCAAACATGGAATCAGATCCATGTGATTCCACACAGTAAACCTCAACACTGTGGGTTCATTCAATGTTCCACCAATCAAAACCTCACTAATGATAAACACTAACATCAGTTTTAAAACTTATAACCCCCCCCCCCCCAACACAAAGCATATTAGACAGAGTTAAGGAAGAACCTAAAGTGGTGCAGTATGGCGTTGAAGGCGAGTCCGTCGGCCCAGCTGGTGGTGAAGTTGAGCACGTTGACCCCGTCGCGGCTACGTGTGCAGTGTCTGACCCAGCTCAGTAAAGTCTTCTCACTGTTCGTCTGCTGCAAACTGGACATTACATCCTTCATAATGTCCTTGACCTGCACACACCCAAAAATATGTATAAAACCTGTGCAAGCGAGTGCGGGCCCGGGGCTGCGAACGCCATGGCGAGAGTCTGCTCACCTGCCAGTGTAAGATGATGCTCCAAATGAGTCCTAGTGTCAGTTTATGGTTCCCATCAACGATATCAGTGCCTCCAATGTTCACCAGCTCCACCTGCAAACAGAGAGCAACATCGAACATCAAACACTGCAGGACTGAAGTTTACCACCAATCAGCTGCAAGCTCATTATTCAGCTGCTCTGGGAGAAATAAACAGTAAACACCAATACTGTACCCTGAGCACTCAGCATATGAGCTTTAATCAGCAGTGGTCACATGATCGTATGTAAACACTGCACTCACGTTTCCGTTTACCCCGCGCTCTCATTTGTTTTCATTTCTATGCCCCTCTTTGGCCTTGTTGGCGTGGCAGCTGATGAGTCATGCTTCAGTGCCCCCTCTATACACGACTGAACACACATCCATTTAAAAAAACACAACCTTTATTTAACACAGGGGCCCTGCATGTGTATTTAACTACACACACGTTTGAATGGCTGCAGACACGTACAGCATTACTACATTGAAAGCAATAAACAGTGTGGGTGTGATTGTGTGTCAGCGGTACACACAGTTATGACGAAGAGGAGGAAGGAAGTGAGAGCTGGAACGACAAGCCTTTGCCACCGTGTGTTAACCAAGAACCCTCAACAACCACACACATACATACATACATACATGCACACACACACGCACCCTGCACCACAAGCCAAAGACAGACAAACTGGTAAAAGAGAGGAAGAAAGCAAAAAAGCAAAACGAGTGAACGAGCAGGAGAAAGTTTTAAAGAGAGAGAGAAAGCGTGAAAGAAATTTTGTGCAAAAAGGCAGATATAGAAAACATGCAAGAACGCAACAAATGTAATAGACGTCCAAAAGAATGAGCGAGAGTATCAGCATGAGAGACGTATATATATGCGTGTGTATATATATATATATATATATATAAGGAATGTTTATACACTCACGTATGGAATATTTTCATACATCTGTACATCTATTTTTATAATCCTAATTCAGATTCTTATTTTTCTCATAGTTGTTATAATTTATTGTGTTGCTTTTTTGTATTTTTTTTCCTAATTATGTAATGCATCGGTAATATTGTTGTGCAGACGGTCAGGCCGATAGAGCTACATTGAAACTTGAGAGAGAGAGAGAGACAGGAAGACAGAATAGACATGAGAGGGTCATCACAGGGCCATCGCCTTTAGAATATAAAAGGAAACTGGAGGACACAGGGAGGACATGCAAACTCCTCATAGAAAAAACCTCTGTTCGCCCAAACCGGGAATCGAACCCAGGACCTTCCCGCTGTGAGTCAGAGCTCTAACCGCTGCAACAGTGTGTCATTTATTGAACAGTGTGGATTTATTTACATTGCTGTTGTGCAGAACTTGAAGAACCCTGTTCACGTTGTTCAGTGCATGCACTCTGGTGGAACCTCTCTCTTTGGTCTGGAACAGAAAGAACAAACGAAGAGAAACGTGAACGAAAAAACAATTTAAAGGCTAAAACTAATATAAAAAAAACCTGACATGCTGGGTATTAATTCACTTTCTTAACTCTATATGCCAGCCTATCCCAGCACCCATAATGCAAAGGACAAAAATAACAGACAAGAGCGCAGTCCATCAGGGCAAACACACACGAGAGACAATTCAAAATCTTGGCGGTACGGTGGCTTAGTGGTTAGCACATTCACCTCTCAGCGCTGGGGATTCCCGGTTGGAATCCCTATCTGGGTGGAGTTCCCATGTTCTCCCCGTGTCTGCGTGGGTTTCCTCCGGGTTCTCCGGTTTCTTCCCTCCCACATTCCAAAAAACATGAAGGTAAATTGAATGCTCTAAATTGCCCCGTATAGTGTGTGTGTGACTGTGTGAGTGAGTGTGTACCCAGCGATGGATTGGCGCCCTGTCATCTGCCCAGCACCCGAGACGTTCCCCCTGGATGGGCATGGGGCACCCCCCCACGACCCTCATAAAGGAATAAACGGAAGATAATGAATGAATGAATGAATTTAAAATCTTTAGTTCAGCTGAAATGTAGGTTTCTGAACTTCCCAAGGATGTGGGGAGAACATACAAACTGTACACAGAAATAACCACCCATTAACTTGAAAGGTTAACAGGGCAGCAGTGGCTTATACGTTTTTTTGTAAAGTTAAGCATCATGGATCTGTAAATTAGTGTGCGTGTGCGTGTGCGTGTGCGTGTGTGTGTGTGTGTGTGTGTGTGTGTGCGTCTCATCACAATGTCATAAAACTATGAGACCCTGGACCTGCGCCCAACACCACATCGGTTAGGAATTCAAACCCACATGCCATTCGAGACCTCAACAAGTGGCCACTACTGTCTGAATGCCAACAGGTGCAGCCTCTGACTGACACACACCTCATATTATTGTAAGTAGATTTAGTTTCTGCAGTTCATTTCACTTTCAGATCTATAAACTGTGGGAGCGCACAGAGGAAAAGTACAAAAAGGTGGGGAGAACATACAAACTCCCCACAGAAAGGACCCGTGCTGCTTCCACGGGAAATAAACACAGGAGTTTCTTGCTGTGAGCTTACCGCACACCAGACATTTAATGAAGTTGAACTTACCAAAGTGGTTCCAGTGAGACCCTCCAGCAGGTCCAGGAGCTTCCTTCCATCCTGAAGGTCTGAGAACATGTCCTTGATGGTTGGCTTTCCCGTCTGCAACAGAGTTAACACCTTAAAACCTACTGCAGAGTCAAATTAATCAAGAATTACAAAGTGAACTGATTAGTAAATGTGCATCCAAGTGGCATCTGTCCGTGTCCGTCTGTGTGCCCCCCCCCCCCCTCCCGCGTCCGACCGTGGCCATCCGTCTGTGTCGCGTACAACGTTTGTGAATGTGTATCTGTGTCACTTTGGATTCATGTAATATTTGTTTGTTCCTGTTCTCATACCACTCCCCATCTGTCTCTCCATGTCTGTCGCTCCATGTCTGTCTCTTAGGTGGTAGACAACTCTTCCTGTTTGTCTCTTTCCCCATCTCTCTACCGGTCCCTGTCTCACTCTCTCTTCCTGGTCCCCCTCTCTGCATCAGTCTCCCTGTATCTGTCTCTCTCCCTGTCCCCGTCGAATCTCGCTCACTCTCTCTTGCACCCCATCGCTCTCTCTCGCTGGTCTTCCCGTCCGTTACTTAAAAGAACCGTTTTCTGCGAGTACAGTGCTTTAGTACCTGCAGTGTGAACACAGAGAAAAGGGGGAACATTTTGCTGCAGTGAAGTTCCTTCACTGCGAATCTAGTCTCCTTTAGATGAACTTTGACCTCTTTGCACTTAAATACTAAGCAAAAGATCCGAAAAACTTTGGCCAGTTGCTCGGAAGCAGTGGAACGTCTGCAAACAGCCAAAAATGCAACGGAATGTTTCCAGCAGATCAAAGAAACGAAGTCTGGCTGGACCGAGTATCAGTTCTCTGCCAGGTTCTTAAGCAGAACGTCTCTTCTGGGGTTTCGGAATGGCGCCAGGAAGAAACGAGCCTCGCGAAGGCGTCTTTAGGAGTTTAAGTGTGTTGGGAGGTGTTTGTGAGCCGGTTACCTTGGAGAACTGCGCGTTAATCCACTTTGTGAAGGTCTTTTTCTGGACAGCATCATGTTCATCTGAAAGACAACAGAAGAAGGTCTGAGTTAGTGAAAGCTCTTCATTGCTGCAGGAACCTTTTCAGTCATCTGGAAACCTGAAGTATCCACAGTCACCTCTACAAATACACTGAGAACCGCGAACAAACATCTGATGTTCCAAATTTACAGATAAACAAACAGCTACACAACATTATAACTGCACACTAATGAACAAAAACAACACATTTGTACATAAAAAAGGTATGGGGCGTGGTGGTTAAATTGTTAGCACAGTCACCTGGGGACACGGGTTCGAATCCTGAACTGGGTGGAATTTCCCACAGTCCAAAAACAGATTCAAGGTGACCTGACCGCTCCGATTTGCCCCTGTATAGTGTGCGCCTGTGTGTATGTTTGTGTGCAGTGATGGATTGGGTGCATCTGCCCAGCACCCAAAATATTCCTCCTGTGACCCTAACGGAGGATTAAGTGCTCAAAAATAATTAGATGACATGAGATAAGGCATATAATTATATTTTTCTGATATAACTGGTGTGTTATTTTAGGACTTAGTGACATCACAAATGAAAATATTTAGTTAAAGCTAATTTTAAACACAGGAAGCTGAGGACATGGACCCTTTGTTTCCTATTTGGGGACTTTAAGACCTCTTACATGGGACTTTAAGATCTATACCAGTAAATAGAGGTTCAGGGTATTGGGGTATCGAGCTGAAAGATAAAGGATTTGAAGCTCAATGTGGGCCCCTTAACTCTCACTAATTAGTAAACTAAGAACTCTTTGATGTTTTATGTAAATGATCCAATGTAAAAAACACAGTGGTGCAAAAACAACATAAAACACTGTGTGCGCGTTGTATTTTCAGGTTTTGTGTATAATATGATGATGTTACATTACTCTCCTTTACAACTGTACTCAACCTAAAGAGACGGTAACGTCCTAGACCCCCCCTCACCCGTCCTCATCCCTGTACAAAGGAGGCTGCTGCTAAAGTTAATCTTTGATAAGATACTGATCTTGTGCGAGTGACAGCATGCATGAAGACAGACGAGTGAAGGTGGGGCACGTCCCCTCAGACTCCTCGGTCTTGGGACGTTTAGATTAAATTTCACAGCCGACTGTCCGAAATATCGGACATTTTTTGAGATTTTCAGTTTCGGGTATTGTCCAGACACAACGGGAGGCACAATAGTGCGTGTTTAGTTCCCATTTTCTTTTCATGTCCACTTATGTCTCCTCTAAAAAAAAAAGAAATGTGTGTGTGTGAGTGATCGTGTGCCCAGTAATAGATTGGCGCTGTCCTGGGTGCATCTGCTCAGCGCCCAAAACACTCCCCCCAGATGGGCATAGGGAACCCCCTGCGACCGTAGAAGAGGATTTAAGTGGAAGAAGATGGATGGCACTCTTTGCTCTTTGGGTGTGATGCATTGGATTAAGTTTTTTCTCGCCACCGTCACTTCAGCTTTATGAATAAATCAACTTAAACTGGTGGTTGAGTCGTCTCTTAGTCTTGTCTGAGATTTGCCCTCCGCTGTCTACATGGTTTTCCTCTACCTTGTTTCCAGAAATCCTATAGGTATCTACGAGCTAGCACATCTCTAGCTCGCCCAGTGTCGCAGCGGGTCCCAAGTTGCTAGTCAAGCTGGCTTGGAAGAGCCAACTTCTTGTTCTTATTTTTATTCTTGCACAAAACATTTTAAACATTTCATCCAGCAGCCTTTAATGTACAAGCGGAAATTTGGCAGCATCACCGTTCCCATAGCCACTAAGGTTGCTTGTGCTTTATGGAGCATTATGGTGTATGCTTTTTAGCCAGAAAGGGGGAGAACAGAGAAAAGGGGTGTGGTCACCACCTGCAGAAGCACTCCTTTATAGGGGGGTCTTGCTAAGTGCCTCTAATTTCTACCTGTTGTCTGTTCCATTCGCACAACAGCAAGTGAAACTGATTCACAATCAGTGTTGCACACTAACTGGACAGGTTGGTTTCACACAAGTGTGAGTTACATTGTGTTCTTTAAGTGTTCCCTTTATCTTTTTGAGCAGTGTGTATATATATATATAGCGCAAAATCCCACAATGTAGCGAAAACTCATGCAGAATACAGCAAATACACAGTGTAAACTGACCTGTGCCATTTTCTGTGTGTGTTACAACACAACCCACACAGCCTATACACAAATGTACAATCTAACACCACATTGCAGGTCATGAGACCCGCCTCCCGGCCTTCTCGCCCATGTTAACACGTCTGCCTTTTATATGCTGGCCTTAAACACCTGAAGACGGTGCATTGTGTTTCAAGTGTGTGAGGAACGTCTTACTGCGTTCTGCATAAGCCACGGACATGCACAGATGATCACAACAGACCCCGTGCAGATGCATGAGGAACCGCAGCTTGCAGGGGGTCTCATACACAACAGTGACTAAAGATGTGGGTTTCACATTCCGTGACGTACCGAACTAGCACAATTCAGTGCACCCTCCACCCCCTTGATAGAAGATTCATGCCCAAGCGTGTCCAGACTGCAACCGCAATGGAACTTAGACTCATGTGCATACAAATGATTTTCTCCCCCAAAAAAATAAATAAATAAATAAAAATGTGCTAAAATGTCGTCTCTGGTTCTCATTGCGTTTGGCGTGTGGTTAATAGAACATACAATTAATGAAAGTCACAAATACGCCATGAGGAACCCTAAACACCCAGGTTATTCTGTAGCATGACGACCAGCATTTTTAAGGAGGCCAGCGATATTTTAACCCGGCCCCCTCCCTGATGGCATCAGCAAAATCAGTTCTGCTAAGCAAATGAACCGAGATGCATGTTCTGAAAGTTTAACAGAGGTCATCAATGGAATCGGTGGGAAATATGCATGGTATCCTAATTTACTGAAGCAAGAAGGCATGAGAGGACATGTATTATTGTATCATGAGGAAGAAACGTACACTTATTGATTTACTCACAATAATCACGTCCTCTCGTATCTCACTCCTTCAATAAAAAAAGGTTTACATCATGAAAGTGTTTATTTTAAATTAAGTTATTTATGAACTGCTCTTCCATGAAGTGATCTAGTCCAGTTCCTAAAGTGAACATTGGTTGCTAAGCTTTGGGATACCTCGTATCAACTCTCTGTTTATATTAATCTGTAGATTTAATCATTAAATGTTACCTGATTTAAAATAATGTTCACACGGTTCTTTATCGGTGAGATGGAACCGTTTGGTTCCGAGCACTTTTGTTTTTGACGGTCGGTGCTCGCATGGATGTCGCTCCGCCGTATTCTCAGTTGAGTTAGGATGCAGTATGATGCAGAGCTGATTCATTACATTACAAACCTCATTCCCATCGCTTTCAATATTTTTCATATTAACCTGCCGCATTGATACAAATGTGAAGCAGTCAGGGGAGTGCGTTATTGTCAGTTTGGGATGAGGGGATTACAGATTTTGATGGCACGATTATTGTCAAACTAATTATCTAGATTATTTAAAAAATAATAATAAAAGTTTAAAAAGTGACATTTATATACATATATATATATATATATATTACATTATTTACATTTAAATAGATCGTATATTGGAACTATTGCACCACTTGGCCCAAAGTTACAGCTACCGGCAGAAATACGTTTTTTTCTTCTGATTGTCGTCATGACTAAGTTAACACGCTCTCCCAATTCATTTATTGCATAATTTTTAATCATGATTATCAGAAAAATTATTCACAGTTTCATCCATACGGTCAAGTATTCTCACAGCTGGACAAACAGCTCAGCCAATCAGATTTAAGGACCTTAAATCAGAACTACTAGTTTTATTATCACAGTTAATAAAGAAAAGTAAAAAATAAAAATAAAAATAGTGGCACAGAGGCTTAGTGGTTTCGAATCCCAATCTGAGAGGAGTTTCTATGGTCTCAGGCCAAAGGAGCTCCAACTAAATACTGAGAGCTGTACATGCTCATAGTTTATGTCCATATTTTTAGGTTGACCAACATTTCCAAAAGCAATATTTTAATTTTCTAGAGATACTCAATTTGGAATTTTCATTAGTTGAAAGTTATCAAAATAAAAATAAAAAAACAGCTCTTTTATTGGAATTACTAAAATAAATCAACTTTATGATATTGTAAATTTTCTGACCAACACCTGTCCATATTTAGAAACGGAGTCCTGATGGCATTGGATATTCTTCCCAAAGTAACTGTTGTATTTACAGCAAAACTTTAACATTACAGGAGGGAGAAAACAAATATTAAATTACATGACCTGCTGAACAAAACACAAACCTCTAGGTGGGTCCTACCTCTCAGTGTAGATCCACAATCAGCCATGGTGCCACTTTGTTACCCAACACACACAACGCAGTGTTAACAGAAAGAAGAAATACAGAAAGAGGAACAGGCTTTCTTTCAGCTCTGCTCTTCGAGAGTAGGAGAAAAATGTGAGTGGGGAGGGAAGGAGCAGAGATTTCTGGGATATGTTGTGCACCACTGACAGAGGGACTCATGCCACTTTGCACAGGGCAGCCCATCATTTTCAGGACCAGGGACTTGTCCAAACTACACACCCTGATAACAGTATGGTTCGGAATGAGGCCAATGTCAGAAGTAAACCAAAAAAAGCGTTTGGGTTTAATCCAGATTAAGACATAATCTAGTAATTCAGGTAAAACCAAACATGCATTCCAAGTCGGCATTCTGCAAGCGGTGTAGAAGAAGATAAGTCAACCAAGTTAACAAGGTGCACTACAATCAACTCATTACAGATTACACTCTAATAAATAAAAAATAATCTGAGAGCAGCTTCACAGAAATCAGTTACAAACCTGAAATTAACCTAAAATTTAAAATAAGTAATTAAAAAAAACAAAGAACAGGCCACAAAATTTATAAAAATATCATAAATTCAAGTCATATTGTCAAGAACTTAAAGGCCAAAAATATAGGTTTTAATGTAGTTTTAAAGACTGACTCGTTTTAAGAAAAATCTCTTTAAAAGACACGGGTCACGGGGGGGCGGGGGGGGCTCCCTATACTCATCCCGGGGATAATGTTTCGGGCACATACACCATTCCATGGCTAGACAAATTCCAAAAATGTCCTAATTTTTAAAATAATGTTTGAAGTGTGTGGAGTACCTCGATGATCAAGGTGTTGGAGTTTGGTAGGTCAACTACCAAAGCTGACCATGAGAAAGGTCCAAAACCCTTTTTGCTCCAGGGGTGTAGACCCTGTATCCTATGCCCAAACATTTAGACACTTGCAAGTTGCTTTGGATAAAAGCGTCTGCTGAATGACCTCACGTAATGTCATTAAATCACTGCTCTACTCTCAACATGCAGACGTCCATCGCTCTTCTCTTGGCTGTGAATCGTCTGTTCTGTATAGAACTGAACACTATTAAATATCACTGCATTTGTACAGAGAATGTATATATGTGGTCTACACCAAGCGTGCCTAATACGTCAACTGCAAAGTGCACGTTGGTAGATTCTCCTCTCTACTGGTGTTTTGTTTTTATTCATTATATTTGGGATGAAACTGCCAGTGAGTTACCATTGGTTAATTTTGTCACATGACAATTAGATCAGGGTTCAGTGTCCAGAATAGAGTTGGTTTAAACATGAAAGCTTGGGGGGGAAAATATGAATCCTGGTAGATCACGATGACCCGTCCACTGAAAAAAGTAGATTTTAGGCCAGAAGTGTGTGGTCTCCATTCACGGTAAAACGGAGAACCTCGACCAGCGCTTTTAAAGCCAGATAGTCTGGTTCCTAAAGGGAACAAGAGTGACCTGCCGATTGGAGTACTGCATGACGCACCCAAAACACAGCCATGAATTATTAGATGTCTTTAGGACAATGTTTACATTTACCGTCGTAACGGTCGCAAAGACACACTGACAAGCCATAAATCAAGCTGCATGGTAGACAATTTTTTTGAATGGCAACCATTTTGAATGGTTCTGTATGTGACCCTGTGCTCTGACCCCAAATATTGGGATGCTTGTAGTTCGCTTTGGATAAAAGCATCCGCGAAATGTCCGAATGTAACGAATGCGATGTCCTCACACACTTTTGAGACCTACAGGTTGATCACGACTGATGTATGGGACCCGAGCCAAAAGACATGCATGACAGTAACGTAACTCAGAAATTAAAGTGCATAAAAAACTGACAGCATCCCACAACATCCATGAAATGGTTCTTAAACTGGAGGCGCCTTTCATCTTTCTTTAGCCGTTACAATATAAACTCTGTGGAAACCATCAGGAGGCAACGGAGCCAAATGTAATCAGCTCACAAAAGTATGATGTACAGTATAATACAGACTAATTTATCTTATTAATTCTTACATCTATCTAGTCCCATGAATCCTCACCGTGTCAGATAAAGCAGTCTTATACTGTTCTTGCACAACCTCATTTAAGAGCATATTTGCAGGTTCTCCTACGAAACCGCCATGGTATACAAACTGACTCAACAAAAAGGCTTCAAAAAGTTACATTAGCTTAAATGAAAGCAAAACACAACATGCCATGAATGAGAAGAAGGAAGCGAAGAGACGGTTATGGCAGTCACAGGAAGTAAGAACCAAAACGCTGTACCTAATGAAGGAAATGTAAATTTCTTCTTGCGCTTCTTAAACAAGCCACGCTTTCTCCAAGGCAGCCACTTGCTCATGTTCAGCGCTCCGTCCTCGCGGTGGACGAACGAAAAGATTGGAAGAACTAAACTGTGTGATGGCGCAACAGGAAACAAGGTGAAGATACAGGAAACTGATGCTTGGATGGTGCAAAGCATGCTGGGAGTATAAAGTGATAAAGATGTGCGAGGGGAGGTAACAAACACCAACAACAAAAGACAGTGACGTGAACATCTGATGGATGTGTTTGATGATGGGGGGGGGGGGGGGGGAAAGGG
>JAOUQT010021611.1:0-11766 GCA_025769995.1 Xyliphius kryptos
AGAACGTCTCGGGCGCTGGGCAGATACACCCAGGACAGGGCGCCAATCCATCGCTGGGCGCACACTCACTCACACAGCCACATACACACAATACAAGGCAATTTAGAGCATTCAATTTACCTTGAATCCATGATTTTGGACTGTGGGAGGAACCCGGAGAAAACCCACGCAGACACAAGTAGAACATTGGGATTCGAACCTGGAATCCCCAGCGCTGAGAGGCGAATGTGCTAACCACTAAGCCACCGTGCCGCCCATGTGTATATATACTGTATATAAATTCTACCCTCTTTTACAGAACATTTGGTCGGCTATTTTAAAAGATGCTTTATAAATAAATTGGATTGAATTGAATTAAGAAGCTCACATTATATCCCGAACTATATACTGAATTTTGCCATTCATTGGTGTCATATTTGATATCTTCCTGTAATATAAATATACTTTTATTGAATGTGTACATGATTTTTTCTGCAGAACTACAGGAGTTTTTTAAAGATTTAAAAACTTTCCAGCAACACTGTAGGTGTGCTTAGAAAAAGGTGTCCGTTTGGCAGGAAAAGAAGTGCATATTCCAAAAAACCGGTTATGTCACTTCTTATTAAGTCAAAGCTCTGTGAAAAGTGCACAACTCTGCCTGACTACTCATCAGGGCTAATTGGGAGGAAGAAGCAATGCCTTTTCTGCATGCACAATAAGAGAATGTGTTTAAACTGTAGTACTTTCTGAAGATTCATTGAAATTTCAAAGCACTGCTATATTCAGACATGCTTTAGTTAGTAATGATTTAGTGACTTGAGTAATGGCTGAAATGACCATTTTTTTGTTCTGTACCAAGAACATTTCATTTTGCCATCTTACAGTTCATTAAATAGAAACCAACAGAAACAACTGGTGGGTTTAAAAAAAATATTTTATAAAATTAATAATCTGTGTTATTCTATTGCAGAAAAAAAAACGGTAAGGGACATAAAGATATGCCATTAAAATTCGCTTTCTACTTCGTAGAGGTACTACTATTGTAACTTACTTGAGTAATTGTCAGCACAGCATTTGTTACTTGGAAAATAATGAGTACGACTTTGTTTCCTTTTGAAGACCAACAGATTTCAAGACTGTCACAGTGTTATTTGTACCACAGCTATATTAGTCTTACAGTCACCAGTGATCAGTCCTGTTCTAGGGATCTGCACAGGAGATGGTTTCATAATGGTTTTGAAGTTCTCTTTAAAAAAGTGGACAGTGCTGTGCTTTGACTGACTGATTAATTTCTTGCCTGGCTGTTCGACTGCCACTGGTCCTTCATCAACCCTGCAGCTTGTCTTCATCCCCTGGGTCTTAATGGCTGACTGCACTGTTTGATTGTATGCAGATGAGAGGACCTGTTGAAGTCATTTCGTGCACAGACATAACTGCAGAGTTTTGGTTCTGCCAGTGCAGTTCCACTTATTAATGATGTGTAAGAAAGAGGAATTCGCACTCACTGAGAAAGATGATGTTTAGTATAACTTAAAAAGGGGCTGACAGCTAAAAGTTCAACAGTATCAAATGTAATTTATTTTACTTCATATTTAGACATAATGAATTTAAAACTTTGACCTTTAGTGATTGGTTTTGTTAATTTGATTTAAATTTTATACCAGCTGTATGCAGGTATATACATATGTTTATGTAATGGAGTGGAAGTGCAAACGCAGAATACATAGCCTTCTCAAAAAATAGCAAAGAAATAATAATAATAATAAACCAAGCAATACACCCCCTGGCAAAATGTATGGAATCACCAGTCTTGGATGAGCACTCATTCAGACATTTCATTCTATAGAACAAACTCAGATAAAAAAAAAAAAAAAAAAAAAAAAAACATGATACAATAATAAGGTCATTCCTAAGTGCAACTTGTTGGCTTTCAGAAACACTCAAAGAA
This sequence comes from Xyliphius kryptos, assembly GCA_025769995.1. Lineage (NCBI taxonomy): Eukaryota > Metazoa > Chordata > Actinopteri > Siluriformes > Aspredinidae > Xyliphius > Xyliphius kryptos. Next base: position 1,928 of record JAOUQT010021611.1, read on the forward strand.
ATTAAGAGAAAACATTGTGGAAATCAGTGAATGTTACTTTTATTGAACAAGCACGGAATAAATATATGGAATCACTCAATTCTGAGAAAAAATATGGAATCATGGAAAAACAGATAAACAAAAGAAAACTCAAAATACTTCACTAGTATTTAGTTGCAGTACCTTTGGCTTTTATAATGGCTTGCAGTCTCTGAGGCATGGACTTAATGAGCGACAAACAGTATTCATCAATTTGGTGCCAACTCTCTTTGATATCAGTTACCAGATCAGCTTTGCAGGTCGGAGCCTTTTTGGACAGGTTTGGACCATTTTTTTTCAATTGGGTTGAGATCTGGACTATTTGCAGGCCATGACATAGACTGAATGTGTCTTTCTTCAAGGAATGCCTTCACTGTTTTTTCACTATGGCACAATGCATTGTCATCTTGGAAAATTATTTCAGTATCTCCAAACATCTGTTCAATTGAAGGGCTGAGAAAACTGTCCAAAATGTTAATGTAAACTTGTGTAGCCCCATATCATCAAGGACTGTGGTAATTTGTTTTTCTTCCACTTTATAAATCTCACTGGAAAGGCAGCAAACAAAAGTTTTAGCATCATCACCTTGTCCAATGCAGATTCTTGACTCATCACTGAAGATAACGTTCATCCAGTCATCCACAGTCCATGATTGCCTCTCCTTAGCCCATAGCAGTCTTGTTTTTTTTTTGTTTAGGTGTCAATGATGGCTTTCTTGTAGCTTTCTTGTATTGAAATCCCATTTCCTTTAGGCGATTTCTTACGGTTTGGTCACATACATTGGCTCCAGCTTCCTCCCATTTAAGCTTCATCTGTTTAGTTGTACTTTTTTTCGTTTTTCAAGGCAAATGGCGTTAAGTTCTTTGTCTTGATGTTTTGAGGTCTTTCTTGGTCTACCAGTACACTTGGCTTTAACAAACATTGCATGCTATTTGTATTTGGTGCATATCTTGGATACAGCTGACTATGAACAGCCCACATCTTTAGCAACCATGCGTAAAGAGTTACCTTCAGGAAGTTTCACAATCTTCTCTTTTGTTTCAAAAGACATTTTTCTTGTTGGAGACATGGTCCTTGCCACTCCAATTCGTACAGCAGCTCTCAAATGTGTCATGACTGCAGGTGTTTTTAACTGCAGATCTAATCTGAGGCAAGAGTCCAATTAGGGAAAAGAAATTGACTGGGTGTGTCCTTATTTTCTACCTCCAAGTTGCGTGGTTCCATATTTATTTTCCTGTGCTTGCTCAATAAAAGTAACATGTACTTTGTTTCCACAATGTTTTCATATTTATTGATTTTAGTGTTTTTGAAAGCCAACAAGTTGCACTTTGGAATGACCTTATTATTGCATCATGTTTTTTCATCTGAGTTTGATCTATAGAGTAAAATGTCTGAATGAGTGCTCATCCCAGACTGGTGACTTCATACTTTTTTGCCAGGGGTTGTACAAGTAAACAAGCCAAGGTATAAGTTTTTTTTTAATAAATTTAAAAAGAAAATCAAGCTTTAAACTAAAAACAGTAATTTATTGCTTAAAATATTGAAACTAAGAACACCTGCAGTTATGGGGTTGTGAATCTGTGGCAAAAAAGAATGCGCATAAGCTGGCCATTTACTTTACTTGTGTGCTATTAGCTCACAGAACACAGAAACACAAAAGGGTGGTAAATAAATACCCATGCCAAACCATGGCAAACCGGATCATGAAAGCGCAGGAAGAAAGTCAATCAAAGAATGCAAACTCAAAGATTACACGAAGGCAGATGACTGTGTGGCTTGATAGTGAAGAAGTAACCAAAAAACAGGCTATTAAGTAAATAAAACTCAAATATAAAACACAGTAGCAGAACTAAGTAGACCCAGATAATAAAAATAATCAAAGGAATAACACAGACACAGTACAAAACAGCAAACAGTAAATGAATAAAAACATGATTATCTAATTGATAGGAATATTGTATAAATATGATACAATCGAAAACATCCCGAACAGGGAAATAGAAACGGTCCAAGACGAAAAAAGAAAATGAAGCATGTTTATACAGACAGCTTCTGGTGATCATTCCGGCAGCTGTGCAGAACAAGCAAAACTGAAATGAATGTTTTTAACTGCTGAACATTAACCTACATTAAAAACAATACAAATAAATAAACCAAGGTATATATAATGAAAAATGGTTGTATCAAAACCTAATATTAAAATACAACAGAGAAACATGAAACGGCAATCAATACCTCAGATTTAACGATAAAAAACTAGATTGCAACAGAGCAGAGATAAGCAGGACAAAAAAGTAAACATAAAAATGACGTGGAAGGGTGGGGCTGTTCGTCTTGCAGAAGAACTGATACCACATACTGAATTTTTCTTATACAATTCAGATCTTTGTTTTTTTTTATTAACTATTATATGTTAATTTGAGGTTGTGGTAAGCTAGTTGCACGGTTAAACAGTCAGGGGTCTGATGTTGTTCTGTTAAAGTAAATACAATTATATAATGAAAAACACAAGAGAACAAATGTTTGTGGAAGCAATATACAATTTGCAGCACTGGGACCTTTACCTAAACATACAATATATCACTACATTTGAACTTGAGTCAAGTACTACTTTAGGACTCATTTGAACCATTATTTAATTAGTAAGGTCTCTCTTGTCATGCTAGCATGGCTAAACCTCTTTTTTTATTTTAGTCTGGATTAAAGGCTTCATGTTCAACCTTCTATCCAACCAGACATATATTCAAACTGACTTCACTTGATTTCACACAATGTGTCCTTGGGGACACAGAAAGTGCTCATGTATGTGGGAGAAATGTGGCATTAAAAACATTGCAGGGTTATAATGAATCATGGTTGTAAATTTTCTAACATGACAAAATTGCCTCTCCTTGCATTTTCACTTTTGCTGTCAACATTATATGCTGTTGTCAGTATGCTGAGCCTGGATTTGACCAATAGTACTTTTTAGCCACATGATGCCATAACATTATACACCATGAAAAGCAAAATAACAAAGCGTATTCCAATAGCTTTCCATAAATCAGGCGAGTGTCAAACTGGGCACAAATCAGACAAGGTGGGTATTTGCCAAACTGGGCATAACGGCAGAAAGTAAGCAGAAGTAGCAACACGGGTTATATTGCTTGCTCTTAAGAACTGCAGGAGCAAAAACACTTTGTAGTTAAATTTGTACTCTGACAATTTAAAGGCTGAAAATTTTAGGTAGCTCTCTATATATAAAGAATAAAGTTATACATTTATTAAAGAATACGTTTCCTGTGCCAATCTCTACATCAAAGTGATACAATACCAACAAGAGATACCGTGTTTTCAAAGAATGCTTTCTTACATTCAGGGACAGGCTAAATCATCTGGGAGCTATACATTTGGTAATGCCTTAAATGTGGGATGCAGTGCCTTCGGTGGGTACTCAGGAGGATGCTTCAGTACCATAAACCTTAAGCTGGTGTACCTCTCTGTTTGTGGTTTGTTTCTACAACTAGGAGTACCCTTGCATCAAGTAGACATTTAGTGCTTTAATGATTTATAAGGTCACATGTCCGGTGTGTCCCAATATGTAAACTTTTGGCATTGGGTTGATGGTTGATCTGGCTGACACTCAACAAATGTGCTCGTATAACTGCGGTTCTCTAGCAGTATTGGCTGAGAATGATTCCCAGAACCAGAGAAGTATGGGTTGAGAATCAATTACTCAGTGTGAGGAGTCTGAATCCTAACTTGGACTGTCCCTTATGTCGCTTGTCAATATGAATGCACGGATTATAGAGACCACTGATTTGGGAATAGGTCCCAGACAGCAAGCTCATCTGTGAACTTTTCTCTGGTTGGAGTTGTGCCATATAAGTCCCCTTATATCAACCACTGTCAGCTGCTATTGTGCAAAAATAAATGATATTTCCTGTTGCCAGTCATTTCACACAGCCAGGAAGCTGTATTTCTTTGCGTATAGGATTGTACATGGGTTTGTTGCATTGCATCAGAAAAGGTGTGCATGTTTTTTTGTACAATTATGTAGGGAGTTATTTTTCGTTTCCGGTCAATGGCACTTAAAAAATATTAAGTTAAATGACCAAAGAAATAGAAATAACAAATCAACAGCAAAGAACATGAAATAAGAAAAATGAACACAAATCAGAATAATAACACAAAGGAGAAAAGGTAATTTAAATAATTTCAACCTGAGCTGGGCATGAACTAGAATTGTCAGCATGCTAAGTCTGCATGTTTCTTATAGAGCTACTCATTAATATTATTAGAGAACAAAAGAAAGAAAGAAAGAAAGAAGAAAGGTTGAGCTTATTTGCTCTGGAAAAACAGCAAGAGCATGCAACATAAGCACTCCTTAAATTATTTTCCATTCTGACAGTCCCTGCAGTGGTCTACACCTTAGGTTTTTTTTTAACCACCAACCTGTATGAGGATCAGAGTTACAAAGAATAATACATTTTTTTTGCCATACCCCAAGCAACAATGCTACAGTACTTTAAAGCTGTGTCTACAAATATGCACAAATACCCAGATAGTAAATTTAGTCTGGCCCAGATCCACCTTTTTCATCTGGCCCATTTGGCTCATTGATTGGTGGCCTTGGGCAGACTGCTTCTGCATGCAAGATTTGGGCCACATTTGCATTATATGAGGGTCAGCCAAATCTAGGTAGCACTGCCAAATCTGTTTTGGGACATTTGTCAGTGTGCCAACAGTGCAATATCTGAGTCAAAAGTGACCCACATTCACATGCTATATGCGTATGCTGAGGTAACTGTCTTGTCAGCACTAATTGGGGCTGGGGCATCTGGGACCAGTAGATTTGTAAAAAACATTCCTTGCCTAATAGCTTATGAGAATGCACTCATGCTCATAAGGGACATGTTAAAACTTGGTATTAACTAGTTACTGAGACATCCCGTTCTGATTTAACTCTAGACATTCGCTATGTTAATTGTAGAAATTGTGTAAACTTTGCTTGCCATTAGAAATGAGGACTGAGTTGAGAGTTGCAAAATTTCAAGATTTTTATAGCTATATAATGAGATTATTGTTTCGGTTAAAACTATTAAAGTTGTCACCTTAGAAATTAATAATAGAAAGAACCTCAGGTACATGCACATGTTTAGTTTTATAATGTGCATTATTTAGCCATAATATAGCTTTAAATATGTGGTGCTATCATACTGCTCAAAACTTTAGGATCACTTGCAAATTTCCCTCTTTTTGTAAGAAAATCACAATGTCATGCAAATAACAAACAATATTGTCCATTTCACAATTGATTTAAGTGTAGCAGATGATTTTTTAAAGAATAAAAATGTTTGTATTAAAGCCTATTTTTGTATAGAGGCTTATTTTGCATATAGTTCTATTATCAGCAATCCTCAAACCTCTGCCTAAATCTCCTGGTATAAGGAAAAAGGACTGAGACGCCCAATTCAAAACTGTGCCAAAAGATAAATATCTTAGAGTGTGCAGTTTGAGAGAGACTCCTCACAGACCTGTCAAACACCAGTGTCAGCATCAACGGTTAAGAGGCGACTTCACGATGCTGGACCTTATGGAAGAATTTCCAAGAAAAGCCAAACCTTTGTATGGTGGGAGAATTCTTGTGGTAAAAACTATTAAAGTAGCAACTTAAAAAATAAACAATACAAAGAACCACAGTTACTTAAACATGTATAGTTTTATAATGTGGATTATTTAACCATTATACATCTTTGAATAGGTTGTGCTTTAAATACACAATAGCTTTAAATAATAGGCAAATGAAAACAATAAAGTATACACAGGAAACCTTTGACAAATCGTCTAGGCTCTTTAATGAGTACGTAGTCTTTTATTATATCATTTTTTTTTTTTAAAGAATTGATATATGTAATATTTATTTCCATGTTTGATTTTAAAATTAAACATATCTGCCCTAGAGTTTGAAATATTCATGTCCAGCCAAAGCAGGTTTTATATAAGCATAAGTGCTTTTTAAGAGCATAATAAGAGCATAATAATCAAACCTTCTTCAAAATGTGGGGATTATTATTTTTTTTTACTAAGGTATGCTGCAGGCTGCAAAGGAAACCTTGCTACATGAAGCAAAACTGACTGCTTGCCCTTGAACTCATTTAATATTCATGCCTATGTGCCAGGTCTTATTGAGGAGAATTTTGTGCAGGTAGAACATTAACTATAGGCATATCTCAGCATCAAAATGACATAGGAATATTGTTTTGCTGTTATTCCTTTATAGCTGTGGGCAAAACTGAACAATATTCCATGGCCTCTGGCCTCAGTGTTCCGTCATAGGAATGGTAAATTGCCACACTGTATAATATGTCTGACAAGTGGGATTACTTTTTCTTCTGCAAGAGACTGACTTGTACAGCGATCCAACACTGCATCCCTTGTATAACCAGAGGGTGACATGAAAAACAAACAAAGTTGAAAAGTATTTCATTTACTTTCCAGTATAACAGAGAGAATTCTCTAGGGTTTAACTCCCTGCAGTAAAAAAAGGGAGGGGGGGGTGGTGCAATATTATCCTAGTTGGAACCATACCTAAGGTATTAGTGCCGTTTAAAATAACTACAAATCTGCTCGCTTTTCAAGATATTTTCTGAATGCGCCCCATTACTCAAAAAGATTAGAACAGAGTGTTTTTTATTATTTATTTTATTTTTATTTTTTATTATTTTATCAGAATTTTATAGTGATCTATAAATTTTATAGATAGATTCATAGATTCAAAGATAGCATTTAATCTGCCTAGCTGATAAATTGGAAAAACTGCAAAATCTCGAATAGTACGGTTATGTACTATTTTGATAACCACATTTGTATGAACAGCCCCAAACCACGTGTTATGTATGTAAAGTATACATTTTAAGTATAAACTAAAGGACAACACCGCACCTCCACGATTCATGCGGCTTATATGTTTATAGATGAAAGATTGCCACTTTATTCAGTGCCAAGCATTTTATGTGAAAAATTCATCATTTAAATTTTTTTGAATGTCTGTAGATATAAAACTGCAATCTATGGCAGTCATAAAAGTGGCAACAATCCAGCAGAGTGATTCTGTGTAGTCATACTTTGTTTCGTCTTTGTGTTGAGGAACCTAGCTGATTTTTCTTTTCATTACCTCTATGCATTTTTTTTTACAGATGACAGCCACAGTCCCTTGAACAATATGTGGGCTTCTTTTTTGAGGACCTCATGTTATCTTTTGCTCACTGAGCATACCCTACTACTACATAGTGTTTGACTACGCTTTTATGTGCTTTACATCCTGCAATGCCCTATGTGAAAAATAGAAAATAATAATAATAAAAAAAGATCTGGGAATTGTAGATGTGCCAGATGATAAATGATGTCTTTTTCAGTAGATCTAGGAGACAACAGCTCACTGAGTCAATAGGGAGAGTCATTCTTGAGTCAAACACAGTCAGGGAAGTAAGGTGTTTGATTTATTCATTTGTGTTTACGTGCACATTTTTTCTTAGTGAAAAAAACTTTAATACACTGGCCTTTTTTCACATTTCACAACTTTCTCTTGATGTTGAATTAATAACCAGCATTTTGAAAAAAATGTTGGTTGGAAACACCATTACATGTCTTGGCAAATTCCTATTGCGTTCCGTTCTCATTGCTTTGCAGTTTTGTAGTATAATTTTCAAAATGGGGTCCATGTAATATTTTTTTTTTTGAGAAGCAGTGTTTTCCCATGGTAGGAAACAGGTTGCCTGTCAGTTGTAGGCTTAATTAAAGTTCAAACAATACTGTCATGCTTGTAACACAGTATGCTCCTGTTCATGTTACATATTTTTCAGATAAAGGCCCTCCCTCTCACTACAATCAATTGCATTGTCTCATAATGCAAATGCTAGATGAAGGCCAGTGCCTCTCTTTTGTAGAGGTGATTATGTCAAAGCTTTTGGCTACATTACTGTGCAAATGAAATGCAGAAAAAACATTATATAAAGATACAATGAGGTTCATGAGAAATACAAAAGCTGTTTCAACATGGCATGCCGTTGGGCAGCCATGTCTCGCAGTTTGGTTTGTCCAAAGCAATTAAAATATGTGCATCTCCAGGCAAGTGTGTACGCATGTCAGTTGAGTAAAGACTAAATTCTTTAAGAGGACATAAAACCCAGCTGATACATATCTAATTAGTACTTGGCAGTATTGCTTTGATTTTGCTTGTCAAATGCTGGCTTCTGGCCACATACTGACATACACTACAGGGAAAAAGCTTTATTTAATTATATGTAAAGTTTTGTATATCAATTAAGTTTGTACCCTAAAAGCAGGGATTACATCTGTATTAGAATTAAAATAGCTTGTTTTAGCCTAATTATATTATTGAATGACAATTGATAACTGGTTGGTCCGTAAAGTGCTGAAACAATGTCACATTAATAAACCACATGATGCAAAGTCAAATGTACAACACGGTGTTAATTTGTTTTATAGCATATACAGCAAGATTGCTGAACCCAGGACCCACTGAAGGGGGTGAAGTTATATGAAAGTTATTAACAATAAATCCAGGTGCTTGCACCTGAGGCCTATGAAATGGTGATGACTGGGTACGGAAGTCATAATAACCAATAACCATTTTAAAAATAGCAAATGCAACTTAATGGCTGTTACTGTAATCAAAACATGAAATGTATGCTAATTCGGAATGGAGACGTACCTTTAAAAAAAGTCATGTTTAATTTATTTTATTTACCTATTTTTTTAAATTAAAGAAAGCTTCTTTTTTTTATATATTGGTCAGGCCCTATATAGGCACATATCTGAGACGCCAGACTTTTGTGAATGTCTATGAATTATACTCACAGTTTAATTGAAGAAGTTGACCTGGTCAGATAAATATTTTTTTCTTTTATGTCATGTCATTGACCAGATAAGTATGCATCACTTAGGTGGGCATATATGGCACCAAGATTCACTATTGGAAGAAGGCATGTTGGTAGAGGTGGTGTAATGCTTTGAACATTGTTCTGCTGGGAAGCCCATGGCCCTGCCTTTATGTGGATTCTTCTTTGACACATACCACCTACTTCAACATTGTTGCAGACAATGTACAATTTTTTCTGAAATTGGATTTCACTCCATGACTGTGGTCCTTTTACAGCAAGATTAAAATGATATCAAAATGTGTGAGAGTCCTAATTGTTACTGCTGCAAATAAGTATTTAAACACCTGGGAAAATAAATGTTAATATTTGGTACAGGTTTCAGGGCTGTCGCTGAGAAACACAGAGTTGTTTGAGCTACCTCCCAAATTTTTTATTTATTTTTTAATTTTTTATAGGGTTTAGGTCTGGAGACTGGCTAGGCCACTCCAGAACCTTGATATGCTTCTAATGGAATCACTCGTTGGTTATCCTGGCTGTGTGCTTTGGGTCATTGTCATGTTGGAAGACCCAGCCACGACCCATCTTCAATGCTGAGGGAAGGAGGTTGTTACCAAACCTGCAATCGTCCTGTCTCATGTGCAGAAAAACACCTCCGAAGCATGATGCTTCCACCCCCATGCTCCACAGTAGGGATGGTGTGTTTGGGATGGTACTCATCATTCTTGGTCCTGCAAACACAGCGAGTGGAATTAAGGCCAAAGAGTTCTATTTTGGTCTTATCTGACCACAGAACTTTCTCCCATGACTCCTCTGGATTATCCAAATGGTCATGGACAAACTTAGGACGGGCTCTTAAGATCGTGGTTAGCACATTCGCCTCTCAGCGCTGGGGATTCCCGGTTTGAATCCCAATCTGGGTGGAGTTTGCATGTTCTC
>JAOUQT010021621.1:0-11766 GCA_025769995.1 Xyliphius kryptos
CAGTACACCAGGAGACATGGAGGGGGCTGTAGGAGAGAACATCCACCGCCTCATCAGGAGCATGCCCAGGCGTTGTATGGAGGTCATACAGGCATGTGGGGGACACACACACTATTGAGCCTCATTTGAACTTGTCTTGAGGAAAACCACTGAAGTTGGATCAGCCTGTCATTTGATTTGTCACTTTGATTTTGAGTATGATTCCAAATACAGACCTCCATGGGATAATAATTTTGATCATTTTAATGTTATTTTGTTCTCAATACATTCTTTGATCAATACATTCCTTGTTCTCAATACATCCTCAATACAATTTTCTACTAAATCAAGATTTTCAACCGAAAAATTTTATTCATTGAGATCAAGGATGTGTTATTTTGTGTTCCCTTAATTTTTGTGAGCAGTGTATGACAATCTTTAGTGATAGTGATCTATTTTACCTACCGTGCTTGCACACAGAGGAATTTGTCCTCCCCATTTAACCCATCAGTGCAGTGAAACACACTAATATGCACACATTGAGTATAAAATAAAGCTTATACTTTATAAAGTAAAGCTTTTAAAATAGAAAAAAACAAACAGAAGTGGGGTGGCACGATGGCTTAGTGGTTAGCACATTGGGTGTATCTGCCCAGTGCCCAAGATGTTCTTTCCTGGATGGGCATGGGGAAGCCCATTGCGACCTTCATAGAGGATTAAGTGGAAGATAATGAATAAATGAGTGAATGAATTGAAGTGAGCACACCTCTAAGTAAAACTTTAGAGCAAGTGCTGGAATAAAAATGGATTAAAAATTTGTTAAAAGTATGTTTTATTTGTGTCTTCACTTAATTTGATATCTTAAATGTAGTTTAAGTACCAGTCAAAAGTTTGGACACACGACTCAAATCCTGCAGTGCCAGACGTGCCCCCTTGCTTATCAAACTTTTTGGTAAAAACTCAACTTATTGTGTTTGGAGGAAGAAGAAAAATCAGTTGCAGCATACATACTGTGAAGCATGGGGGTGGGAACATGCTGTTTTTCTGCAAAGAAGGCATGATGACTGATCTGTGTTAAGGGAAGATGAGATTTTAAGACAAAATCTCCTTCCATTAGTGAGAGCATTGAAGATGGAACATGGCTGGGTCTTACAGCATGATCCCAAACACACCACTCTGGCCTAGTTGGTCTCCAGACCTCAACCCCATGGAATAATTGTGAAAGGAGTTGACAGTCCCAAAAACATTACTGCTCTAGAGGAGATATGCATGGAGGAATGGACAAAAATATCAGCTACATTTTGTGCAAACCTCGGATATGTTACCAATTATTGAGTTGAACTGTCCACCGTAATTAACTGACATTTTTTTCTTATTTTGTCTCTATGGTTGAGGTGTACACATGATGAAAATGACCAAACTCACTCATCTTTCTAAGTAGGAGAACATGCACAAATACCAACTAAATACTTTCTGGCCCCACTGAATGGGATGGGGTCATCAGTGCAGTTAGCTCAATAATGACTGCTGTGTTACTTCATCTGCATGCAGAGTAATGGAATGGCTTTTAGAGGATGAGCAGCAAATGATCCATTTGACGCCAAGAAGTACAGGCAATACAACTTTCTTAAATGCAGCAGTGGTTAATGAGATCATGTTTATGATGAAGGGGGTCTGACATGGAACAATTTTCTGACATTTCCAAACAGAAAAACTACAATAAACAACGAATGAGCAATGTTTTCTTAAAAAAATGATATGGTATTTCAGTTAGAAAACCTCACAAATTTTACTTTTTGTTGTAAATTCTATAATTTTTTTTCTCTACCTAAAAAAATTGAATTAGTTACACTGATGCCACACAGTTTTTATTTGATCCCAACTTTGTTTGAGTATACATCAGATAATCAATAAACAATTCAGATAAATATATACGAAATAAGAAATATTCAAGAACATATATTAACACAAATAAATGAAAACATTAAATTAACATAATCATGTAGCCAGTAAAATCAGTTTAAACAATTCACTTATTAAAATAAATGCAAAAAAAACAAACACTGAGGACATCTCACACATCCTGTTTCCAAAAGCAGAATCAAAACAATAAGCTTTCGCAACAACACCAAATTAAAAAAATACTCATAAAAAAGATGAAACTGTTGACAATAATTGGGATTATGATGTAATCCAAGCATATGAGGTTTTGTGTGCTTCGTACTCTGGATGTGATGCCTTAATATTACTTCATAACTTCTAAAATACAAATAAAAGAAACTAAGTCAGTATAGTGTTTTATATTTATTTGATAATTTTTTTCACAAAAAATAAAAATGCTTGTTAGTGTAGTACTTACTGCTTTTCTCCTTTGGTCAATACCTACATCAAAATCAATTAACCAATCAATCAAAATAAAAAAACGACAAACTTTTTTCATATCCAGAAAACCTTTTAATACTAAAAGACTAGTACTATTTATGCTACTAATTACATCTGAACTTTAAAACTACTAATACATTACTTTGTTATAAATATGAGCTTGTGTATAGCAAGGAATTTCCTCTAATTTAACAAATTAATCAGTAAGTAACTTGAAAACTGCTCTGCCCTCACCTCCTCCTTTAGTAAGTTATTTTTCCTTTCGGAGTTCCTCCAAAATCACACGACCATATGAACCCCAACTTAACAACTGTTGTTTAACCTCCTAAAAAAACAAGATTCATAGAGTTTACATTCCATGCACCTGGTTCAATTTAACATGAACCATATTTGTGGTCAGTAAAATAGAAAAATAAATATGAACAGCATTTTTAGCATTTGCAAAATAATTATATAGATTTTTTAGCAGACAATATTAAGTCAGAGCGGCATGGTGGCGAATCCCAATCTGGGTATTTCTATGTTTTTCCCGTGACAGCATGGGTTTCCTCTAGGTTTCCACCCAGAGTCCATAAACTTGGATTCAAGGTACAGTGTATTACAAAAGTGAGCACACCCCTCACATTTTTGCAGATAATTACAGTAAGTATATCTTTTCAAGGGACAACACTGACAAAATGACACAATGAAAAGTAGTCTGTGTGCATCTCATATAACTGTACATACATTATTTCCCAACAAAAACTTAATAGACAGCCATTAATGTCTAAAACACCGGCAACAAAAGTGAGCCCACCCCTTAGTGAAACTTCTGAAGTGTCAATATTTTGTGTGGCCACCATTATTTTACAGAACTGCCTTAACTCCCCTGGGTATGGAGTTTACCAGAGATTCACAGGTTGCTATTGAAATGCTTTTTCATCACTCCATGACAACATCACAGAGCTGGCGCATATTCTAGACTTTGCGCTTCTCCACCTTCCGCTTGAGCATGCCCCAAAGATGTTCTATTGGATTTAGGTCTAGTGACAAGATTTTCCAGTCCATCCATCACCTTTACCCTAAGCCTCTTCTATAAAACAGTGGTCATCTTAGAGGTTTGTTTGGGGTCATTAGCATGCTGGAACACTGCCCTGCGACCCAGTTTCCAAGGGGGAGGGGAAATAATGCTCTGCTTTATTATTTTACAAACATATTTGAGTTCATGTGTCCCTCAAAAAAATGGTAACTCCCCAACACCCCAGACCATGGCATTTCCACCATCATGCTTGATGCCGCCACAAATGCTTGAGACCACCTGAACCAAACAAATTTATCTTGGCCTCATCAGACCAAAGGACATGGTTCCAATAATCCATGTCTTTTGTTGACATGTCTTCAGCAAACTGTTTGCGGATTTTTTGTGAATAGACTTCAGAAGAGGCTTCCTTCTGGGGTGACAACATGCACAGCAGTTTGATGTAGTGTGCGTTGCATGGTCTGAGCACGGACAGGCTGAGCCCCCACCACTTCAATCTCTGCAGCAATGCTGACAGCACTCCTGCGTCTATTTTTCAAAGACCAAATTTGGAGGTGATGCTAAGCATGTGCACTCAGCTTCTTTGGACGACCAACGCGAGGTCTGTTGAGTGGACCCTGCTATTTTAAAACGCTTGATGATCTTGGCCACTTGCCATCTTCTCAGTTTCAGGGTGTTGGCAATCTTCTTGTAATGCAACAATTCGTCTTTTACGATCCTCATAGTTTTTTGCCATGAGGTGACATGTTGGAACTACAAAATTGAACACACCTGCTCTCTATGCACAATTGAGACCTAGTAACACTAATGAGTCACATGACATGACAAGACAAATAGTGCTCAATTTGGACATTTAAGAGTTTACTCACTTTTGTTGTTGGTGGTTTAGACATTAATGGCTGTATATTGAGGTAATTTGAGGGAAGAATAAATGTACACTGTTATATACAGTGATGTGAAAAAGTGTTTGCCCCCTCCCGCATTTCAAGTTTTTTTTGCATGTTTGTCACACTAAAGTGTTTCGGAACATCAAAACAATTAAAATAGTAATCAAAGACTACACAAGTAAACACAAAATGCAATTTGTAAATTAAGTTGTTTATTTGGTTATTTTAAGCAGATGCTTTTATCCAAAGCGACTTACAAGTATCCCAACTTGGTTGGGATCAGAACACAGGGTTGATACAGCACCCTGGAGCAGAGGGTTAAGGGTCTTGCTCAAGAACCCACAATGGTAACTTCAGTGGACCTGAGATCGGAACCCACAACCCTTCGATTGATAGTCCAATGCCCTAACCACTGAGCCACCAGTCCCTTATTATTAGGGGAGACAAAAGATCCAAACCCACATGGCCCTGTGTGAAAGTGACTGCCTCCCTTGTTAAAAAATGCCACAACTGTGGTTTATCAGACCTGAGTACATTTTCTCTAGCCAGACCCAGGTCTGATTATTGCCACACCTGTTCTCAATCAAGACATCACTTAAATAGGACCTGCAACTTGAAGGTCACCAAAAGATCCTTAAAAGCTTCATGCCAAGATACAAAAATAAAATCAGGAACAGAAAGAAGGTAATTGCAAGGGAAATAAAGCCATTTTCAAAGCTTTAGGAGTCTAACGAAGAACAGTGAGAGCCATTATCCACAAATAGCGAATACATGGAACAGTGGTGAACCTTCCCAGGAGTGGCCGAACAGCCAAAAATTACCACAAGAGGCGACGACTCATCCAAGAGGTCACAAAAGAACCCAAAACACCATCCAAAGAACTTTAGGCCTCACTTGCCTCAGTTAAGGTCAGAGTTCATGCCTCCACCATCAGAAAGAGACTGGACAAAAATGGCCTACATGGCAGATTTCCAAGATGAAAACCACTGCTAAGCAAAAAGAACATTAAAGCTCGTCTCAATTTTTCCAAAACACATCATGATGATTCCCAAGATTTTTGAAAAAACATTCTGTGGACCGATGAGATAAAAGTTGAACTCTTGGAAGGTGTCCCCCCCATTACATCTGGCATAAAAAACACTGCATTTCAGAAAAACATTATACCGAAAGTAAAATATGGTTATAGTGTGATGGTCTGGGGCTGTTTTGCTGCGTTAGGACCTGGAAGACTTGCTGTAATAAATGAATTTATAAATTCTGCTGTCTACCAAAAGATCCTGAAGGAGAATGTCCGACCATCTGTTTGTGACCTCAAGCTGACACGAACTTGGGTTCTGCAGCAGGACAATGATCCAAAACACACCAGCAAGTCCACCTCTGAATGGCTGAAGAAAAACAAAATGAGAACTTTGGAGTGGCCTAGTCAAAATCCTGGCCTGAATCCTATTGAGATGTTGTGGTATGACCTTAAAAAGGCCGTTCATGCTCGAAAACCCACTGATGTAACTGAATTAGAACAATTCTGCAAACATGAGTGGGCCAAAATTCCTCCAGAATGCTTTGCAAGTTATCGCAAAAGCTTGGTTGTAGTTGTTGCTGCTAAGGGTGGCCCATCCAGTTATTAGGTTAAGGGGGCAATCACTTTTTCACACGGGGCCATGTAAATTTGGATCTTTTTCCTCCCATAATAATAAACACAAATTGATTTACAAATTGCATTTTGTATTTACTATTTAATTGGTTTGATGTTCTCAAACACTCAAGTGTGACAAACATGCAAAAAAATACAGGAAATGAAAAAGGGGGCAAACACTTTTTCACACCACTGTAAGCTGCACACAGAGTACTTTTCATTGTGTCAAAGTGTCATTTGGTCAGTGTTGTCCCATGAAAATATACCCTTAAATATCTGAAAAAAAGGTGAGCGATGTACTCACTTTTGTTATACACTGTAAATTGGCTGCCCCAAATGGCTCCCATCTAAATTGCCCCTATATAGTGTGTATGCATGTGTATGTCTCTGTGTGTGTGTGTGTGTGTGTCTACACAGTGATTGCAAAATGAAGCAGTGTGTCATCAGCACACGGTTTAAGTGGTTATATATACACTGTCTATCTACCTTAAGGCTTTTGTATTTTTTACACAATAATTGCAAAAAAAAAAAAAAAAACAGTAAGGAAAATGATCAGACAGTAAAATATTACAATTGTCACTAATGTCAGCTGACATAAAAGAAACTGAAGTTTACCTGCCTTGGTTATAGAGGCTACATGTTGCGGGTAGAACATGGAACCACTTAAAGTCATTAATGCAGAAGGATATAGAAATCTTTTTACTTTGCCAGCTATAAACAACAAAAAATTACAAATTACAATAGGGACAGAATCTAACATAAAAAAAAAACTTTTCTCAAAAAAGCCATTTTAAATATAATGAAACATTCAAATAAATTGATATCATACTTCTGGCAAAATAAAGTCCCAGGATGGCAGAGAAACCCACAACACCAACGCTTGGGTAGAAGTCAGACGGAGGATTGGTGAGATATTCATAAGTGTCTGAAAAAGACCCAGTTACAATAATTCATGGGATTAAAAAGGAAGGAAAAAAGTTGTGTAAAAAAAGAAAAACATGGTGTGAAAGACATAAGATACATTCATGTTTATCACTGCAGTAATGCTCACATGTTACCAGATAAAATGAATATACATTGCATTAAACTTTATAAGTATAAAACTATCGTTAATTTAATCATTTTTAATTAAAAGTCTAAACATAACTAGCAACATACAGGGGTTGGGCAATGAAACTGAAACAGCTGTCATTTTAGTGAGAGAGGTTTCATGGCCAAATTGGAGCAGCCTGGTGGCCAATCTTCATTACTTGCACCAGTAGGAGCAGAGTGTGAAGTATGGCGTCAAATCAATAATTAGCTGTATGCGCGCTCACGACTGCGTTTCTGCGCGCACGAGGTGCTGTACGCGCGCTCAAAATTGGTTTTCCGCGCGTGCTGATTTTTGACATTGATTTGATGCCATGATGATTATCCCGATCAGTCGTAGCCGACTCTCGGTCACTTCATTTTGGCAAGTATAGTGGAGTAGTTTGCCATTGCTTTCTCCCCCCCTCCCCATTTATCCGGGCTTGGGACTGGCGTGCAACTGTGTCCAGTTACACGGCTGGGCATACACACACATACAGGGCAATTTAGAATATTCAATTTAACTTGCATCCATGTTTTTGGAATGTGGGAGGAAACCGGAGCCCCCGGTGTAATGTACATAATGAGTTTAAGCTGTTCCACAAAAGTTGTAAAATCAGTCAAATTATATGCAAGATGATTTTAATGACCAGTAATTCATTAATGAAAAAAATGTCCAAAATTTGTGTTATGTGTATTTTTTTGTGTGTGTCTCTTTTGTAAGGCGTGTATTAATTGACACCGGTGAACCTTCCATACCTGAGTACATTCATAATCTTAAGAAAGCTTTAAACCAGAATGAAGCCACTATTCAGGAGATTCTTGTTACTCACTGGCACCATGATCATGTGGGAGGAGTACCTGACATCCTCAAAGATATAAATACAGGTCAGAGACATGCATTCTTCTAGTTATTTATTAAATCTTCAAAGCCAAATTGACAAAACAAAAGACAAAATCTTTCACAGACATATGTTGCACAATCAAATTTCAGTGTATCTAATCTATTGCATATTGCATTATTCATTTCCTCATACTGTTATATCCTGTAATTGGGCTATGCAATATACATCCTTAGATTTATTATTTACGTTTAAAAATTTACTTACAGAGAATTAAAAAAAAAAAAATTATTTAAAGAATTTGTAGTGAAATCCAAATATTTAAAATTACTGATTAGGTGTTAAATAGGTGTACAGGAGCTCAGCTTAATACTTTATTTGACAAATGCCAGAAAACACCCAATGTCCATCACATCACATATCAATTGAGAGCCAAATAATTGGTAAAAAAAAAATCAGGCTTGACAAAATCTCTATAAAATGAAAATCTTGAATGCTTTCCTTGCAATTAGATTTTGTATCTTCTCATCTTCTTTTTCTGAAAGCAACATTCATTCATTCATTCTTTCATTCCTTCATTATCTTTAACTTAATCCTGTACCAGGGTCACGGCGGGGTTCCCATGGCTCACACTCACACAGCTACACACACAAACACACACTATACGGGGCAAGTTGGAGCCAACAATACTTATTTTGCCAAACATCATCATTAGAAAAACTTAAAAAGTGAAAAGGAATAATGCATATTACACCTTTAACGTGATAAATGAATCTATTTTGCCTACTGTGCTGACACACAAAGGAAATTGTACTGCACATTTAACCTATCCGTGCAGTGAATCACGCACAAATACACACACTGAGTGAAGAGGCACACACGTGCCCACCGCAGCCCTCTATATGGTGCCTGGGAGGCCATTGGGGTTAGGTGTCTTACCCAAGGGAACTTCAGCCATAGTACTTGGTGGGACCGGGTATCAAACCTGGTTCCTTTCCAGCACTGAGAGTTGGATGTCCTAACCACTACTGAGCTTTTATTGTTAATATTTTTGTATAGATTGTTGATGTTCAGAAATAAACCATCATCGTGTGTCTCTTGTTCAGACCTGCAGGTAAGCAAACACCCTCGCTGCCCCGAACAGACCGAAGGGATCGGAGATTCAAAATTTAAATATACTTACCTTAAGGATGGTGATGTCATTAAAACAGAGGGGGCTACATTACGGTAAGGAGAGGTTGTGAGTTTATAGCATAATGATTGTGTTGGTAAGTCATCACTGTATATCACGTTTGTATCTGTGTTCATTTGTATGGACATGTAGGGTGTTGTTTACTCCCGGCCATACTGATGATCACATTGCCTTATATCTGGAGGAGGAAAAGGCAGTATTTTCTGGAGATTGTATTCTGGGTGAAGGGACAGCTGTGTTTGAAGACCTGTATGATTACATGCTTTCACTGCATACACTGCTCAAAGTCAACGCCGACCAGATTTATCCAGGTACCTAAACATTTTCTGTTGATTTATATTCTTAAAAAAGCATTGTACAGCTGCTTAAGCAATGCCACCTACCAAAAATCAATGACTGAATAAGAAAATAAATATCATAAAAGATACCAAGCGGACAAAAGTTGTTTTAAAGGAGATGCAAAGATCTGTTACTGAAATAATTCTGCCTTCAACAGCTTTAATGTCAAGGTAAAATTAATGTATTTTTTTATAAATCAGTTTTTTAGCGTATTTTTTAATTTTAATAACTGTATAATGTTTCACTTTTTTTAAATGATTCACATTCTTAGCCTGACTACTAACTGACATTTACTGTAAAGCACTTATTACCTAAGTGCCCAACATGCCACCAAGAATGACACCAACTTCATATAAAGAATTTTTTTTTTTTAAGTCTAAAACATTGATCAAATGTCTATCAAGTACAAAACTAAAAGTTTATATATGACTTTTGTGTGCCACTTTTCCCTAAAAATGTGATCTCAGAATTAAACTTCAATACCAAATATCAGCTGACATAAAACAGACATATTTAGTGATCATGTTTAAATCCAAGTGTTAAAATATTACATTTACATTCAGCCATTTAGCAGATGCTTCCAGAATGTATTTATTATTTTTAAAAAATAATTTGGGGTTTACTGAACTTGAATTTGTATTCTGTAGAATCTAGACTGATACAGTACATAAGAACAGAGCATGTCAGTCTGCAGAGAATCCTGAATTGGCATGCGGGATGGAATGGGGGGACCGGGGTGGGGGGGGGGGTTGGGGCAGAGTCGACAATAATGAAAATTATTACTCATACCATGTCACTTTACTAGATGTTTATAGTAGCATCTATCACTGTAAATTGTGCTTGCTTTATTTTAACTGAATCTCAAAATGCAATACAAGAAAAGGATAAAGATTTGCTCATATCAAATCTGTGTATTTTCTATAATTATAAATATAAATGCATTTAAAAAGAAAAACTGCTCCACTTCATGAACCTTTATATTTACATTACCTTTTTCACAGGTCATGGTCCTGTAGTACTGAATGCATGCAGTAAGATTCAAGAGTACATCACTCACCGCTCAGCCAGGGAAGAGCAGATTTTGGCTGTACTCAGAGATAACCCCATTGAAGCCTTTTCATCCTCCAGCCTGGTTAAACTGGTTTACAAGGTACCATCACTTTTATTTTCTACAAGAAAATTATCACTAGACTAAACTATATAACTTCTGATGGCCTGTATCAATTTGAAGTTTTAAGTAACGTGACATTAAATTACACCGAATATAGTTGAATCTCACGCGTTATTACCTTACCTGAGCTAAATGTGTTTTGATGCTGATTTCTGTGCGTACTGACCATCCAGAGCAATAGTCACCCAGCAGTGTAGTAAAAAATAAAGACAGTATTTCATTGTGGAGGGAATGGAGTTAGATATATTAGATATAGTGGAATTGACAAGGCATCCTATATGTCTACAATGCCAATACCAATGTCTGTAATATATAGTACATTGTTATTGGTACTGTAGACATATAGGATGCTTTGTAAATTCCTCTGTATACCTAGGGCAAACAGGAGAATGGGAATATCGTTTCTTGCAAAGAGAAAAGGGCCGCTGCGGCTGGTCGCACCTCCAACTTGTAATAAGGAATATAGAAGCGTTTGACTTGGCTCTCTGTGTTGGATTCTGAGTCCTTGACATCCATCAACACTTCTGAGTAAGTATTTTCATTTGATGTTAATTTGTAGTTTTACTCTATTACAATCCAAAGGGAAATACTGTCTTTATTATCATATAGAATGGAATTGACAAGGCATCTTATATGTCTACAATACCAATACCTACAGATATTAGTAGCCATGGTAATGCTTTTCCATTATGGCAATGCCTTAGTGATAGCACTCATCATGCCCAGCACCCAAAATGTTCTCCCATGGAAATCCTCCCCACCCAAAAATACAGTAGCTTTAAATACACAAGATAATGTTTCTCTTTCTGAATCTCACAAAATTTTAAATCATCAAACATAGTTTTCAGATTAAAGATTTAAACTTTGAGATTTTGTACTCTCTGAAAATCTCATGCTATTTCTTTTTTTTCAATTTAAGGATACACCTCAACATTTACACGGTGTTGCAGAAATAAACCTCAAACATCACCTAAAAAAATTGCAAAAGGAAGGCAAAATCTTTCAAGGTAAGATGTGCATGTTGGTGATAATCATCAAAAAAAAAGGTGTTTTTGTAAAGAAAATATCAGTCAGGGGGCGGCACGGTGGCTTAGTGGTTAGCACATTCACCTCTCAGCGCTGGGGATTCCCTGGTCGAATCCCTATCTGGGTGGAGTTGCATGTTCTCCCAATGTTTGCTTGGGTTTCCTCTCACATTCCAAAAACATGAAGGTAAATTGAATGCTCTAAATTGCCCTGTATAGTGTGTGTATGT
>JAOUQT010021632.1:0-11766 GCA_025769995.1 Xyliphius kryptos
ATGTGGGTCCTTGAGCAAGACCCTTAACCCTCATTGCTCCAGGGTCCTGTATCAACCCTGTGTTCAGACCCCAACCAGTTAATTGTTAATTGGATTGGATAAAAGCGTCTGCTAAATAACCAAATGTAAATGTAACTTAAAATGTTTGAATCAATGTATTTTTTAAAGTTGTCTTGCATTTAAGTACTTTAAGAATGCTTTTTGTACTTAAAAACTATGAAGTTTTTATGTCCATGCTGGTCCCAAAATGATCATTTTTAGAAATGTGATTTCAAGTTAACTTTTTAGTTTAGTATATACTAACCCTGCATAAATAGAACCATGGGTTACATAAGTTTATTGTAGCCATTTGCTGTGTTAAACATGACCTTTATGTACAATTAGACAAAGACACAATGTAAACAATAGAAATCAAGGTTTTATTATTTGTATACTGTATGAAGGTAGTAATGTGTAAAAATCTCCTATTTTTTCCCTCATTTTCTCTCAACTTGCTACATTAGGCATCAACACAAAATTTAACAATTCACAAATAAATTAAATAGCCAAAACAGGTACATGAGAAACTAGGCCTTTATACCAACCCCTAGCTGGTTCACTCCTAATTGTGGGATGTTGTCAGGGAAACTGCCCAGTGGGTTGTGTTTTATTCTGAAAAAAATCTCCTTACTATATTTTGTCCATTTGACCTTTAGTAACAGTACGGTTGGTTTGATTCAGTATATATTTGTAATAAAAGCAGATTTCAAACAAGGTTTTGCTTTTTCTCCCACACAGGTTGGTGATGCCATGCGCAAGATGCAGGAGAGGAACAACATTGGCAAAATCATCCTCACCACTGAACCCATGAAAGAGGAACCCAAGAAGGAAGAGGCCAAAAAGGATGACGACAAGAAGAAGGATGACAAGAAGAAAGAGGACAAGAAAAAGGAAGACAAGAAGAAGGAGGATGCCAAGAAGGAGGAGAAGAAGGAGGATAAAAAGAAGGAAGAACCCAAGAAAGAGGAGAAGAAAGCAGAAGAAAAGAAACCAGAGGAGAAGAAAGAAGAAGCCAAGAAAGAAGAGAATTGAGAAAGCGATTTGGGCAGTTAGGCCGAAAATTTGTTGGCTGTGAATACTGTCTGTTTCGGGAGTAGGGCGTTGTTAAGAGTTTGTGCTGAACGTGTGCGTGTATGCATGTGTTGTATGTATGTGTGTGTATGTTGTGGGAAGTACAGTGTAGTCCAGCTCTCAGCTCAACCCCAGGCGATTACTCCGGCCTTAAATCCTCATTCATTGAAATCTACAATCATTTAACCTGCCTTGTAATCCTACAAACACCACATGGCGGGGACAAACCACTCTGTTATGCCAATCTGTATCTCTGTTTCGCCTTATTATAACTGTAGTATTAATTGCTGTTACTAATCATGTGTGCCTTTGAGGTGTTCTGTATCAGTATTACACTGCCAAATACACCACATGAGTGTTTTCTTGCCATCCGTTTTTTTTTTCTTCTCTTTAACATTCCGCATGCATCAATTACCATGACCAGTGCAACGACTAACATTTGTACTAAATAGAATCCCCCTGCTCCACGTTGATATGATACATGGGGTTATTGTTTATAAGTATTTCCACACCCTATATGCTTTGAACTGTTTAATTAGAATATCAGTGTACTAATTATGGATTGTGGATAAAGGCCTGGGTTGGGTAGGAGTATTGTTGCTATGACTACAGTGTGCCTGAATGTTGCCTGCTCCCTTTCCTAAACCCCTTCACAAACCCATTGTCCCATACTTTTTGTCCTCTTCATAGTGATTCTCTTACCTTCAGTGAACCAGACTAACTGAGGGGAAATTGCTGAGTCCCAATTACAAAGTTGGCAATGGGAAGGAGTCCTTGCAGTTCCTGAACACTGCCTCTGTGACCTACACTTGTCTAAAACACGAGCAACCACAAGACACTGTAAGAGTGTTAGTTAAAAAAAAAACATTTTATATTTCACTTTAACTGCATGCAGTTAAAACCTTAACATTACTGTTTTAAACAATTAGCATCAAACATAATTCCTACCGGGATTGTAATCAAATCTGCCTTCATTTATACTCATGTCGACACATTCTAAGATCAATGTATGACAGGTTTGTGATAAAAGTATAGCAAACCTCCCAAATTCCACCTTATCTGGAGCATTCCGCTCTGGTCTTTCTGACCACTGGCCTTCAGCACTTTGGCCTTTATCCAGCCTAATCGGTTTTGCTTTCTCTCACTCTCGGCCTCTGTTTTCCTCTCTTGCGCAGGTTTTACCGTCACTAGTTGGCATAGCAACAGGCGTTTGGCCAGCTAGAAATGACAGTTTGGTTGCCCCCCCTCCTGCACTCCCACACTTGCATACATGTCTTTCTCTCCGTTTGCTTTTAATAAAATGTCAATGTTTGAAGCTTCCTCCACACGTCTCGTTGACGTGCGTCAACTTGGCTTCATTGGGTTCAGGCTCCAGCGTCACACAGATGAAACCCAGACCCCTTCCCCATGTGAAAAAAATTGTCGCTCGAACTCACTGACTCCTCCCTGAGCTAATTTTTGCGAATGCAGTGCTCTTCTGCCCCCAATGGCCATGTTGATGTGCTGCAGTTGTTTTGCAAATTTACTTTCCAGCTCAGCTCAGGGATCTCGGTCCCTTCCTCAGCGAGTCTGGTTATCGTCAAAGGTGTTAATGCCTGTCCAGTTGAGTGTGTTGTGTGTGTGTGTGTGTGTGTGTGTGTGTGTGAGAGAGAGAGAGTGCGTGGGCGCGGTTTGCTTGTTGCGTACAATTGTGGAAGGCGTGTATGCGAAGTCTCCGTCCTCAGGTCAGCTGTCAGATTTAGATGTGTTTTCTGTCTCTCCCTCCCTTATGCTATGAACTAGCATGTTTTCTTACCCCCCCCCCCCTCCCCCCACAGCACCAAATGTAATTCTCTTCGCTCATAATGTCTCCTTCCTCAGTCCTCTCTTTCTGGTGAATGACCGGCGTTTGGTTTGATATTATTTGCACTCTGTGTGAATCTTAATGCACTTCTAGGGATGGCAGCCCCACTCCCAGTCCTTTGTTTCTCAGGAGTACCCCCCCTCCCCCCATGATCTTGGTGTCATAACTTCCCATCATGCTTATAATCACATGATGTCTCCCCATACTTGTATAGAAATCAACTTTGCTTTGTTCATTCATCTCAGTCAGTCTATTCATCTCACCGAGTGGCAGAGGTTCATCTTCATAGACGTTGAGGCGATAACTGAGAGAATCCATTGGGGTGGGCGTGGCTCTGCCATCCTTATCTAAAGCGTGACCGTGTTTTGAGTCAGACCCACAATTGAATTCTAATCCGAGTCTAGTCTCGGGTCCAGATCCTACCTGCAAGTTTGCTTTGTGTATCAGAATTTCAGTCTTTCAGTGCAAGGTGCTATTTCTGAAGCACCGCATGACGCCAACTAACACTACAGCAAAGGGTGTCCTCCTTCTTTAGCTTTTACTTGTTTTGCATTGTTTGTTCTAATGTATGGTTATCTTCATTGTCACATTGTGGTCCTGTTTGGATAAAGTGTTTCTAATGAACAGGCTTTGCTGCAGTTCCGTTCCAATGTGAGGAATATCATTTCGTTGATCCTGATTAAGTGTGCCAAACTGTGCTCGAGGCTCTCGCCTGCGCTCCAACTCTCCTTCCAACACTGATCTCTCTTTCTAAAGTTAAAAAAAAAAAAAAGCCATCGTCACTCCCAGTTGGCTTTAGGCCAGCCAACAGGCAACGATCTGAACCAGAAAGTCCTACCTGTCGTGTGTGGTGGATAGCACTATTTTGATTGGTGCTTTTTCGAACTTGTTTTGCTATCCATGCAAGCGCCTATTTAGTCCTCACTGTGCTAAATGTTTTCAACACTCAAATACCTCTGCTTACACACAGGTCCACACGCTGCCCTATCAGGCACACCAGCTCTTAAAGGGCTGTTTTGTCAATCCCAGTGTGATCTGATGACACGGTTGGTTCAATAATGTTTACAACGCCACTGCACGGTGTACGCCTGCTAATGCAATACATTTATGTCAAGCTAACCAGAGCTCAGACTATTAGAACTTTCTGTTAGGTCAACCATTCCGCTGTAAAAATACACGCTAATAGAACAGGTAGGATGCTAAAGTCCCAGGGATCGACCTGCATTTTTTTAACTTTAATTTTATCTGTAGAACCTGTTTGTACCACTAGCAATAATTTCAGCAGTTTTTTTTTTTTTTTTTTTTTTTGGTCACTTCCTTTTAGAATTTCAAGCTTTTTTATTCTCTTTGTGCATTTCCTTTACTGCTTCTACCCCTTTTTTATTTTTTTTTTCCAATGTGTACTACATCTTTGCCCACAATGTTATGCGGCCGAGTAAATTTTGTGCAGTAATAACCCTGTCACCATCACATGATCTATAAGATCTCAAATACACCTTATATATAAACACATTATATATAATAATGGGACTATTAGAAGACAAATCTTGCTCAGTCTGGTTGGCAAAGATGTAGAAATAACGGTTGTAGCCATTCTTTGAGAAAGCCACTGAGCCTGTTTTCTTCCAGCTTTTTGGGTAACTGAGCTGATAAACAATTGCACAATATTTGATTTTATCACCACATAACTACAGGTAAAGTTTATGTTAAGAAATTGCAGGAATATTTTCTGAAGTCTTGAGTGTGGAAACTGGTTTTGTTTTACTCTAAATAGCTTCGACACGCAGTGTTTTATCTAAATCGTCTCATTCTAAAACTCTGGTTCTCTTCCATGTCCTTATTCAAGCAATCTTATTCCGGTTCGAGAAATCCTTCCACCTGGGACTCGCGTTGCATTCGTAGATTCTGCAGTTTCCTCACCGTCATGTTACTGTTAATGAACTCTAAAGCAATGTTTGTGGAGTTTACTGCTAAGAATTCCCCAAATATTAATATCTGGGTCATAAGACCATGAGTGTAATGGCATGAGGTTTATACATTACAGCATAGTTAGCATTTAGTCAGCTTCCTTTTCTCTTTTTTTTACTCTCTTACTTGGGTTGGAAAGCCAATGATGAGCTCTGGTTGCAGGTGTGAGTGTCTCTTGTGGCTGTACGGCTGCGTGGCTAAAAGCCAGAGCGGCCGCAGTGTGCTTTAGTTGGAGCCGGCCTGCTTCCTCTCTTCAGTCCACAGTGAGAGTAACTTTCCCAGAACAGGAAACTCCCTGCAGGACTGTCTGCAGCTTTCCAGCGCAGTTTTATGTTACTCTATCAGCACAAACGCGCTTCTTTCATTCTTCCCATGCAGCTTTTCTTTCAGCAAATGAGAAGTGAGTATTATTCCAGAAAAAAAGGTTGTAGTATAGAATATGTTACTGACTGGCTTTTTATCAATGATAACGGTGTGGGATCCTTTAAAACGAATGTGCCAATTTGTTAAAAAAGCAAAAGACTTTGTTTTTTTTCTGAACATTTCATGGCAGAATAGTAAAATTGACCAGACACATCCAGTCAGCATGGAGTAGCTTTCGCATTAGCTTGATGGCTTTCCCTGTAGTTGCTCAGTCATACGATGAGCACAGTCGCTTCAGAGCCGTTTCAATCCCTCTTTCTTCCACACACGTCAGAGATGCGACAGGTTCCTCTGTTTCTGTTTTCTCCCACTTTCTCCATCAGTGCTCTCTCCAATGTATTTTGAGACCCTCTGAAGGGCCGCTGCTTCTGTGCTTGACTCTGGGTTGGATCACATGTGATTTACACAAACGTGGTCATGAGGACCATAGAGCTTGTAACGCTTCTGTGTGTGATGTTACCATTATGCCTTACATGTTTTCCAGGACTAATAAAAAGAGCATAACAAAGGTTCTGGTTCAGATGTTTGTTAATTCCTGCACAAACATTATGGTTGGTTGTTTGCACAGAGGGTGGCACAGTGGCTAAGTGGTTAGCACGTTCGCCTCTCGGTGCTGGGCAGTCCCGGTTTCCTTCCACAGTCTAAAAATATGGATTCAAGATAAATTGAATGCTCTTAATTGACCCTAAAGCTGGTACAAAGAAATAATAGCGATAGTAATTTAGAAAGGTAAAGCCACTGTATATAATATAATATAATATAATATATATATATATATATATGATAAGCTTTCATTTCTCATCACAACAGCGGGTTTGTTCACATCAGAGAGTGTTTGGATGTTAACATGTAAAAAAAAAAAAAACTATATATGTAGTATTTGTGTAATGCAGGATGTGAACATGTTCTTCCTATTACATATGAATGAAGTTGAATACCTCATCCCTGGAAATAAGCCATGAGAAAGTGAGGTATTTAAATGGATTTTCAAGGCCTTTTGATTGTTATAATGCAATAATGGGATCCTGCCAGCTTCCCTGTAATTGAGTGGACTTCCGACACCCTTGAAAGCTGAAAGTTAAAGTGACTGCCGAGGCTTTTAGACTGTCCATGATCATTACATTCAATATCTGCTTCATGTCACACAGCACTCTAACAGTCATTTAACAAATGTCAACATTTATTGTAACTTTTATTAAAGGTTAGGTTAGCTCACCGAGCAGGAAAAACTCCACACAAACAGCCCTGGCTGCACTGACCGGGTTGAATCCAGGACCTTTTTGCTGTGGGAGGAGACTGCTAACCACTGATCCACTCTTAATTCCTATTACACGGCACAATAACAACGATGCTTCATGTAACAAAGCATGTTAAACACCTGTATAATTTCTAGTCCATGCAATTATCTTATTAGCCAATCACTTGGCTGCAATACAATGCATAATAGCCGGTTGGTTCTAAGACCTGGTATTAAATCCTGCTCACTAACAGGTGAAGTACAGGGGTTGAACAAACTGCAACATCTGGTTTTAGACCACAATAATTTATTAGTTTGGTGTAGGGCCTCCATTTGCGGCCAATACAGCGTCAATTCATCTTGGGAATGACAAATACAAGTCCTGCACAGTGATCAGAGGGATTTTAAGCCATTCTTCTTGCAGGATAGTGGTCGGGTCACTACGTGATACTGGTGGAGGAAAACGTTTTCTGACTCGCTTCTCCAAAACCCCCCAAAGTGTCTGAATAATATTTAGATCTGGTGACTGCAGGTCATGGGAGATGTTCAACTTCACTTTTATGTTCATAAAGCAATCTTTTGAACTCTGCAACCATAATGTTGTGTGCATTGCAATATTTGTAGCAAAACTGTGCTGTCACTCTGCTAACTTGCACTTACTGGTGCAATGTAGAGTTAATGAAGATTGGCCACCAGGCTGCTCCAATTTAGCCATGGAACCCCCCCCCCCCCCCACATTAAAATGACAGGTGTTTCATTGTTCAACCCCTGTAATTTAACACTGATCATCACTCTATCATTGCACCGGTCAGTGGGTGGACTATTTCAAGCAGTATGTAATGATTTTGCCATCTGAATTTGAAAGCAGAAAAATGGAAAAGCATAAGGATTTAAACAAGTGAGTTTGACAAAGGCTCAAATGTGAAGGCTGGACGACGGAGTCAGAGCATCTTTAGAACTACAGCTCTTGTGAGGAGTCCCAGTCAGCGGTGGTCAGTATCTATTGAATAATGTACAATGGAGAAATAGTGGTAGACTAGTGACAGGTACATGGGTAGTGAGTGTAACATTTTGGGAAATGTTCTGATATATTCCTGACATCCATGGATGATGTTTACACTGTCATTAAAATGCTGTTGCCTTATTGCTGTGGCCTTTTTCAGCCCACTGCAAAAAAAAATGTAATATTACTAGCCGGAAAATCTTAACGTGTAAAAAATACTATTTTTGACAATATTGATCTAGTCTTTAGAGATGCCTTCTTATTTTTAGAAACTTAAGCAGATACATTTACTTGATTCATATAACTTAACATTTTTTAAATGATTTTCTTTTCTTTTGACATGGATTTTTATTTTTATTTTTTTGCATGATAATGCTTCCTGTCACAAGACCTAAATGGTTCAGGATTGTTTTTTGGAGCAGAACAACGAATCTGAGGTGTTGACTTGGCATTTAAACCCCCCACCGCAATCAAATCTAGCATCAATAGGATGTGCTGGGCAAACGTGTCTGATCCATAGTCGTCTCATCTCGCAACTTAAATGATTTGCTGCTGATCTCTTGCTGCCAGACACCACAGCACACCTTCAGGAGTCTAGTGGAGTCCATGTCTTGATGGTCAGGGCTGTTTTGAGGGCAAAAAGGGGCATGAACAATATTAGGAAGGTGTTTATGATGCAGTACATGGTTGATCTATAATATATAAAGTATTAAAAAAAGCAATCGTTTGCTTTTAAATTGTATGTGCTTGACCCAGGCGTGCCCTATACGTCGATTGCACAGTGCTTGTTGGTAGATCACCTGGAGCTCTACATGGCAATGTTCTGTACCTATTTATTACGCTTTACTCCCCCTGCTGGTGATTTATATTTATTCACCATTTTTGCGATAAATCTGGCATTGAATTTTCATTGGTTAATTTTGTCACGTGACAAACAGGTCAGAGTTCAGTGTCTTCAGAATATATTGTTCTTCAGAACTTTAGTTTTTTTTTTTATAAACTTCATTCTTCATTAGATGGCAGTATTTTATTGTTAAAGGAACGGAATTCTTTTCCTTGCGTCAGGATTCATTAAAAAAACCCTTTGCAGCAGAAGGTGAGTTTATTAGCGACTTTGCTTTCAGTTAACACGTTTCTGAAACAAACGTTGTTTTTCTTATTATAGTGTGTTGGTTACTGTTTTATAAAGCAATAAGGCGCTCAATGTTGTGCATAATTGTGAATAAACCACGGTAAAGTGGTGAAACTGTACTCTGCTTGCACATGTGCCTAATAACATCTCTTTCCCGTGGTTTATTTGGACTGTGGGAGGAAAGCAGAGAACCTCCTACAGCCCCAAAACATGGATTCAAGGTGAATTAACTGCTCTAAATTGCCCCTATTTAAAGCGTGTCCAGCAATGGGTTGGTGCCCTCTCATGGTGTATCTGCCATGCGCCTAAACCATACTCCCCTGAGTGGGCATTTTAGTTTTGACTCTATTTCTGCTTTAGGAACACTTTGTTTGGGTCTCTTATCTGGGTACAGCTTTGTTTTGGCATTCATGTTTTGTTTGCTCTGTTCTGATTTGCATAACTGTTACATTTAATATGTTTTTTCCCCTAAGATGCTAAAGTTAAACCTGTTAATCTGTTGGTCTGTCTGCTGCAGTATGTTGTATTCACTTATTAGAGTTTCAGCTTTTGTCATTACTTATTAATTTCTTGGTTCGTTTAACTCCTGCCTGCCTCTCGTCACTCCTTGGTTTCATAGCGCTTCCTTGTGGACACGTTTAGTTTAGTTTGTATTAGTTGTACGTGTGTGACGTGGGGACTTGACATTTGAGACACTTTGAATGAGACATGATCATGTGTCCTAAACCAGCTGAGACCAGTATTTTAAAACTTTCTGACCTTGAAGGCTTTTCTTATGTAATAATGTGAAGACTGTATGAAGAATAGCGTGACGAAGGAAAAACATATGTGAAAGAGATCATGTGGCTGTTAATATGTCAGCAAAGAGTCCGATTATGTTAAAATCATTCTAATGAAATAGATGTGATTACTTTTGCAGTCAAATGCAGTTCTGGCAGAACAACCAATGTTTCCAAACGCACAGTTCTTTATTCTCTTCAAAAGGCTATAACAGATGACTATCAATTTAATTATTTGTTTACTGTCTTGGGGCATGTTTCAGTTGATCTATTTCGAGCTTTTTACAATATTACATTGTCACATTTCATTATCTTCTGCTTAATCCTCTACTAGGGTTGCGGGGGGTTCCCCATGCCCATCCAGGGGAGAATGTTTCAGGAGCTGGGCGGATACTCCCAGGACAGGGTGCCAATTTGTCACTGGACACACACACTATATGGGGCCATTTAGAACCTTCAATTTACCTTGAATCTATGTTTTTGGACTGTGGGAGAAAACCGGAAAACCCATGTGGACATGGGGAGAACATGGAAACTCCACCCAGATTGGGTTTGAACAAGGAATCCCCAGTGCTGAGAGGTGGACGTGCTAACCACTAAGCCACTGTGCAACCTACATTGTCACAAACCAGTTTTATTTATTTAGCATTCCAAGCCGAAGTGACAGTAGCAAGAAAAACACCGTAATGTCGATTTAAAAAAAAATATTTAAGGAATAAACCTTGAGAGGACCAAGATTCAGTGGGGGACCCATCCTTCTTGAGTGGCTGAGCAGCATCAGCTGTGCAGGACACCAATGTACATATTCTGCAGTGATCAGGTGTCATATTGAAAAATTGCAAAACTCAGTTCAGTGAGCCGATCCTGGCAGGACTGGAACGCCACTAGTCCAGGTTCTGTCAATTGATTGTAATTGCTGCTGTCCCCTGCCAGTGTTTTGGATAAGTAGCTGATAATACCTCAAAGGGGCGGCACGGTGGCATAGTGGTTAGAACATTCGCCTCTCAGCGCTGGGGATTCCCGGTTTGAATCCCAATCTGGATGGAGTTTGCATGTTCTCCCCGTGTCTGCGTGGGTTTCCTTCAGGTTCTCCGTTTTCCTCCCACATTCCAAAAACATGAAGGTAAATTCATTCATTTCTTCATTCATTATCTTCTGCTTATTCCTTTATGAGGGTCGCGGGGGGGGGGGGGGTTTCCCCATGCCCATCCAGGGGAGAACGTCTTGGGCGCTGGGCAGACACACCAAAGACAGGGCGCCAATCCATCGCTGGGTACACACTCACTCACACAGTCACACACTCATACACACACCATACAGGGCAATTTAGAGCATTCAATTTACCTTCATGTTTTTTGGAATGTGGGAGGAAACCCACGAAGAAACAGGGAGAACTTGCAAACTTCACCCAGCTAGGGATTCAAACCGGGAATTCCCAGCGCTGACAGGCATGGGGAACCCCCCCCGGGACCCTTATAAAGGAATAAGCGGGAGATAATGAATGAATGAATGAATATATTCTACAGCAACTTTTCAGTGAGAACACATTTTTCATTGCCAGACAACACAACCCCATGATCGATGTACTTATATTTCATGTAGGACATCTGCACAAGTAAAAGCTTTCATTTACAGGTACTCAATCCATCATCAGTACCTGTCTGTTAATCATTTTCCTAGACACAGAGGAGGGATGCAGCTCTGACTGAAACATTTATATTTGGATTCTCTTCTCCTAAACAGAATATAATCAGCTTGCTACTATAGTTATTATAATGCACAGCAGATGCCAAACCTTGGTATGCCATTGTATATTAAATACATTATTATAACATAAATTATTTTTTTTATTAACGCTTTTGCATCTTTTAGATGATTTTCTTATAAGCAATATTACATACATCGCATGTATAACAGTGTCGGTCCAAAGTTTGGATATGCCCCCTTCTTGATACATTGTCTACTTACCGTATAGATGGACATTTGTTTTCTTGTTTTTGTTAGTCCCTCGTTGGTTCTCTGTTGGTCAGGAGGATCACAGAACAGGTATAATTTGGGTGGTGTATTGTTTATTGTCAGTTCTGCAGTGACGTTGATGTGGTGAGGGGGTTTTAGTGCAGCAGTGCTGCTGTACTTGCATTTAAACCCCTCAGTGACACTGCTGGGATAGGAATAATGCACCAACCAAATAATACCTGCTCTGTAGTGGTACTAATGGGGTCCTGACTATTAGAATTCAGGGATTCAAGTAGTCTTTATTGTCATTTTCAC
>JAOUQT010021641.1:0-11766 GCA_025769995.1 Xyliphius kryptos
GTGAGTGAGTTTGCCCAGTGATAGATTGGCGCCCTGTCCTGGTTGTATCTACCCAGCACCGGAAAACACTCTCCCCTGGATGGGCATGGGGAACAACTTCCACCGCGACCCTCATAGAGGAGTTAAGATGAAGATAATGAATGAATGCTTTGTTGTTTTGCTAATAATATCAACATGATGTTTGTAAAAAGGGTTAAACAAAGCTTTGAAAAAGCTCACGAGAAAGGTAGATCACGAGAACTTGTCCATTGCAAAAAGTAGATCTTGGGCCAGAAATGTGGCCACACCCCTGGTGCAATGCCAGATTTGCAAGGAATGAAGGAATGTCGGATTGATGGATGGATAAATGAATAGATGTTGTATTATTGGTTGGATTAATAGTTGGATGAATGGTTGGATTTATGGTTGGATGGATGAAAGATTGGATGAATGGATGGATGTTGAATGGATGAATGGATGGATGAATGGTTAAATGAATGAATACATGGATGAATGAATGGATGGATGGATGAATGGATGGATGAATGGATGTTGGATGAATGGATGTTGGATGAATGGATGGATGAATTGATGGATTAATGGTTGGGTGAATTGATGTTGGATGAATGGATGTTGGATGAATGGATGTCGGATGAATGGTTATATAAATGGTTGATTGAATGAATGGATGTTGAATGAATGGATGTTGGATGAATGGATGTTGGATGAATGGTTAGATGAATGAATGGATGTTGAATGAATGGCTGGACAAATGGATGGATGTTGGATGAATGGATGTTGGATGAATGGTTGGATGAATGGATGGTTGCTGGATGAATGGTTAGATGAATGGATGTTGGATGAATGGTTGGATGAATGGATGGTTGCTGGATGAATGGTTAGATGAATGGATGTTGGAGGAATGGATGGTTGCTGGATGAATGGTTAGATGAATGGATGTTGGAGGAATGGATGGATGTTGGATGAATGGATGAATGGATGGATAAATGGATGAATGGATGGATAAATGGATGAATAAATGGATATACGTAAATAAATAGTGAAATGGACAATATTGTTTGTGAATTGCTTGACTGTGTTTTTCTCTCAAAAAAAAGTGAAATTTGCAGGTGATCCTAAACTTTTGAGCTGTAATTTAAATGAATATATAAATGGATAAAAAAATAGGGATTAATAAATAAAATGACAGATCAACAGATGGAGACTGATAAATGGATGGATGAACAGACAGCTCCGTGCAGCTTATTTCTTGATTTATGAATAATCTACCCGTTCATCTGGTTTGAAGCTCCTCGTCCTCCATGGCCGTTCTTTAACTTCTTAAGTTTCTTAAACAGTAACTAGTTTGTTCTCTTCTCGTTACATCAGACAGTGGGAGGTTCTCTCTCACTTTCTCTCTCTGACAGCGCTCCCTTCAGGTGAAAGATCACGTAGCGGCAGATCGTTGCCGCCGATCGACTGTAGTTTGCACGATTCCATAATCACCTGAAGACTGATCACAAACCATTAATGTCATGTTGTGTGAGGTGTGGAGCAGTTTAGAGAATCTGAAGGTTGCTTAGTGTGCAGAAGGCCTCCGAACCTTCCTCTGGGGATCGCCAGCCGCCATATGTTGTTATACGAGCAGCAGTTAGAAATGAAGCTCTGGATTTATGTTGGGTGAAGGAGGAGGTGTGTTTGCCCTCATCCTCCTGCTTCAGAGTCATCAAGACTTGGCATATGGAGCTCCGCTGAAGATGCCATGCTGTAATATCAAGGAAAAAAGAAAGCCTTAAAAGTTAAAAACCTCTTTCTGCAGATCCAGAACTGAGGCCGACCAAAACCCATCAGCCTTCTGACCAGCATCTGAACCATTGATCACCATCAGCACTAGAGAAATACATGTGCTGGGCTACGGTGGAGAAGCCAATGGTCTTTAAATGAGTGATGGGTTTCACCATCGTAGGTACTCGCCAAGACCCCAAATCTTGGCGAAATCCAGGGAATCACGACGTCAAGTTTCACCCTTGTGGGTGCTTGCCAAGACCCCAATCCACGAGGTGCTGTGTTCGATGGCGATAGCGAGCGAAAAATGAAACATAGGAAGTGAAGACCCCTTGGACAATGTAGGGAAGTTTCACCCTTGTACTCAGGAAGTGGAAGAATTAGTGATGAGTCAGACGACACGAGGGCTTTGGCGTCTATAGGTATAGATCCAAACTGAGGACAGGTTTAACGTTGGGATAAGTGACCGATGACGTTAGATGGACCACTCAGACAAAAACTGTTTTGAATAATTAATGCTCGTCTGATTTTGTACTCAACTTTTATTTTGTAAAACAAAAACAAAAAACAAACAAAAAAAAAACGACAGAGAGAGGCACATCTCAGACGCACGCAGCGATTTTGTTTCCATGGTAACCACTGTTTATTTTCTCTATAAATTTGTGATGATGTCCGGAGGCGAGATGGCGAAACGAAAATGAAATCCGGAGTGGATTTTTGTTTACTGTGGATGAGATTTAAAATTTGTTTAACATTTGGTCATTTAGCAGACACTTTTATCCGAAGCGACTTACAGGTATCCCAACTTAATGTTTGGGAT
This sequence comes from Xyliphius kryptos, assembly GCA_025769995.1. Lineage (NCBI taxonomy): Eukaryota > Metazoa > Chordata > Actinopteri > Siluriformes > Aspredinidae > Xyliphius > Xyliphius kryptos. The sequence goes on from JAOUQT010021641.1 coordinate 2,585, forward strand.
CAGAACACAGGGTTAATACAGCACCCTGGAGCAATAAGGGTTAAAGGTTTTGCTCACGGACCCACATTGGTAACTTCAGTGGACCTGGGATTTGAACTCTCAACCTTCAGATTGATATCCCAACACCCTGACCACTGAACTACCACGCCCTAGCGTTTAAAAATGTCTTTGAAACCATTTTTAAAATTTGTTTTGGTTTGTCTTCTGTTGGCACAGTGGCTTAGTAGTTAGCACGTTCTCCTCTCAGCGCTGTGAATTCCCGGTTCGAATCCCAATCTGGGTGGAGTATCCATGTCCTCCCCGTGTCCGCGTGGGTTTTTTCCGGGTTCTTCGGTTTCCTCACACGGTTTCGTCTTTAAAACTGCGGCCCCTTTTTGGGGGTCTTGCTCTGCAGTGCTCCTCCTGCCCGGTCGCCCAAGGAGGATGAGTCCCTCAATGAGCCTTGGTCCTCACAAGGTCGCACACATGGCATTTTCCCATTCACTCTACCAGCGCGCCAATCGCTATACACCAAGCCCTTCACGCCAACCCCTCCACTTTACCCTTGCACCAGTTTCCATATGCCAAGCACCTCGCGTCTTCTTTTTCACTCTACTCGTGCGCCAATCACTATAGAGATGACACACACACACACACACAATTGTCCTCAGGTAATGTACATAGATGCTCATAATCCCTCTCATAAACTATTAGGAACTTTACACCAAATGGCTTCATAATAAAAAGTGACATAATGCATTATAATGCATATTATAACTGTTCATTAGCTTGATGGAAAGACCAGGGTCATAAGGCTTCATAACCTTTTGTGCTTTTGTACAGTCAATAAAATTAATTAATTTATAAATATATTATATTAGATCATAATGCTCTATGTCACTGCTATGAAGCCGCATGGCTTATTGTTATAATACTTCATGAGTGTGATTATAACATTTACATATGTGCATTAGCCAAAATGTATGATAAACGTTATTTATGCTCTATAAAGCTTAATGAATGACTTATAATGCATTATGAACGCTGGATTCATAGAGTACATTTCATTTGAAGGTCCTTCCACGTGCCGTCAGCAGAGCTTTATTTTAATTACCTTTATTAACGCAACTTTCAGGATGGTTACACATTCTAATAAGCATGACGTAAATGTTCTGCGCGAACCTCTTTAATGCTAATCACCTGAATTAGCATTTAAATTCATTTATTCTGTAATATGATTTTTTTTCCCGGGAGTCAAATAAATCTGACTCACTGCGTTTCACAAAATATTCTAACAATATATGACATGGCGGCACGGTGGCTTAGTGGTTAGCATGTTCTCCTCTCAGCGCTGGGGATTCCCGGTTCTAATCCCAATCTGGGAGTTTCCATGTCCCCCCCCGTGTCCACATAGGTTTTCTCCGGGTTCTCCGGTTTCCTCCCACATTCCAAAAACATGGATTCCAGGTAAATTGACGGGCCAGCGATGGATTGGCGCCCTGTCCTAGGTGTATCCAGCGCCCGAGATGTTCTCCCCTGGATGGGCATGGGGAACCCCACCGCGACCCCAGTAGAGGAATAAGCGGAAAATAATGGACGGAAAAACAAAAACGATGCGTCAACTTAAAATATTGACGGCGAAGTATTTTAAGCCTGATTATTTACACATTGTTGATTGTTTACCCCCCCCCCCCCCAAACATACACACACACACACACACACAGCGCTTCCGTCACAACGACTCATCTCTCTGAGAAGCAGCGGCTCTTTATGCTTCATTTCTTCACAATGAGATGGTTTTATAGCCAAAGGTGAAGTTTTCATCCGGGGTTTCCTCGGGTTCTCCGGTTTCCTCCTACAGTCCAAAAATATGGATTCAAGGTGAATCGGCTGCTCTAAATTGCCCCCATAGTCTGTGTGTCCCAAGCCCGGTAGAGGTGAGGGTTGTGTCAGGAAGGGCATCCGGCCTAAAACACTTGGCCAAGTCTGATATGCAAGGTCATCGCAGTGGCGCCCCCTGGCCACGGGGTTAAAAAGCCAAAGAAAAAAATAGTGATTGGCAGGTAGATTCATTCAGATAGATCATTACTGACAGGATAGGTGTAAAAAGCACGGGCCGCCACTCCCTTATAAGAACCCTGTCTCCATAGCAACACACTCTGTGGTTTGTAACTACATTATTAAAAAGTCTGAAATGTTTTGTGATTCTTCGGTCGCGCGTGATAACGCCCAAACTTTTCCCGCGCCCGGTGCCATGCTGAGATAAAGTGCGTTCCCCTGAACAGCTGACAAATCCTCTTACCGCCGGCGCAGTGGCGCTGGATTGGTGTTGGAGGTAAATTTCCTTTACTCCGCCACTCCCCGCGCCTCCTGTACTCGGCAGCGCGGTGGATCTGCCTTATCAGCACTCTGTATTCTGCATGCTCGATCGGCTGATTTGTCAGGGGTGACTCCGAAAGGTTCTGATAGGCACTCTGTAAATCAGACGGTTGATCTAAAATATCGACCCGCCGCGAAAAGTCATTACACACGATAATGGCAGGAGGGACCTTGAAGATGTGACTTAATTAGCTTTCCAGTGCCGTCCGTACGGTTTCCTTGGTGAGAATGGAAGCGCTGGGTTTCAGGAGGTTGACTGGGTGCCACTCAAACACGGTGTTTGTTTGGAAATGCGCCATCTGTCTGCTGAAGAAGTGGGACCTTCCCCAAACTGTTCCCACAAAGCGAGAAATCTGGGCGGCACAGTGGCGTAGTGGTCGGCTCCTTTGCCTCTCTGCGCTGAGGTATTGTCTTCGGGGACAGTTTGGATCGGGGCAATTTAGAGCAGCCCATTCACCTTGAATTCATGTTTTTGGACTGTGGGAGGAAACCGGAGAACCTATAGAAAACCCACACAGGGAGAACATGCAAACTTCAGCCGGACTCACAGAAAAAAAATATATAGGGGCAAATTAGAGCAGCTTGGGTTTTTTGGATGTGGAGTTTGCATGTTCTTCCCATGTCTCTGGATTCCTCAGACCTCCAGTTCTTCCAAGGTTTTCCATTGTGTCTACTGGGATAGGCCCCGGCACCGACCAGCGGCCCTTTAATAATTTACAGATCTTTAAAAGAAAAATACAAAAAACTGATTTGTTCCTGGGCGGCAGGGTGGTGGAGTGGTCAGCACTTCTGCCTCTTAGCGCTGAAGATCCAGGTTCGAATCCTGATCTGGGTGTTGGTATGTTCTTCCCATGTCCGTGTGTGTTTTCCCTGGGGGCAATTTAGATATGGGCAAGTTAGAGGAGCACCTTTATTAATACACCTTGGACAGTGGGAGGAAAGCCATGCAGACATGGGGGGAACATGCAAATGTGCACACAATATATAGGTTCAATTATTGGCAGCCAGGGTTTTTGGATGTAGAGTTTGCATGTCTTCCCTGTGTCTTTGTGAAATTCTTAACACTCCAGTTTGTCCAAGGTTCAAAAACGGGTCTGTTGTGTCTGCTCTGGAAAACACTGACGTGTTTATCCACCTTTTGTATTGTGTCTGCTGGGATAGGCCCCAGCTCTGACCTGCGGCCCTTTAATAATTTACAGATCTTCAAAAGGAAAATACAAAAAACGGATTTGTACCTGGGCGGCATGGTGGTGTAGGGGTCAGCACGTCCTCCTCTCAGCACTAGGGATCCAGGTTTGAATCCCGATTTTGGTGCAGTTTGTATGTTCTCCCCATGTCTGTGTGTGTTTTCCCAAGGGGAAATTTAGATAGGGTCAAGTTAGACACATTGAATTCATGTTTTTGGACAGTGGTAGGAACATGCAAGCTTGCAGTCTCATACACAAAATGTATAGCTGCAATTAAGAGCAGCCAGGGTTTTTTGTTTGTGGAGTTTGCATGTTCTCCAAATGTCTTTGTGTATTCCTCAGCGCTTCGGTTCTTCTGATGCTAAAAAAGCATCATTTGCAGTTCTCGCAGTTCTCTCGGTTCTCTCGCGTGCCATCGGTCACCAGGAAAATATAAATTCTCCTAATGGCGCTCCTGCAGTGGTGCGAGCGCGCAATAGCCCATTGTGAAGATTAGCAGCCCGCTAGGAGAGATGAGTTCTTACGGTTTCCTGATGACCAGTAATTTGCTTAATGCCCTGCTCCACAGAAAACAAAGATCTCCACCTACGACAAGATGTGGGAGTTCATGAGCAGCCGCCGGCATTCGGTCATGGTGAAGAGCGTGGAGGAGGGCATTCAGCGGGCGCTCACCTCCGATTACGCCTTCCTGATGGAGTCCACCACCATCGAGTACGTCACCCAGCGCAACTGCAATCTCACGCAGATCGGCGGCCTCATCGACTCCAAGGCGTATGGAGTCGGTACTCCCATGGGTGAGTCCTGCTAACATTCCTTCATTAATGTAGTTGGGGGGTGGTTCCTATGCTTGGCCCGAAAGGTTCGTATAGAATGCAGTGTATCGTATAGAGTGCAGTGTATTCAGCCCAATAATTATATATTTATTTAAATTGGTGTAAAAAGTAGTTAATTAATTGCTAAGTTAAAGGTTTATTATTAGCGCTGGTTAGCAATGTGGATGATTCCGCTAAATAAGCGTTAGCACGTCCCAACCGCTACACAACGCCGACAAGCGCTGTCCAAGCTCCGCCTCTAAACTGAGCTACACTTAGCATGGTATGCTAAGAGGCGTTTACAGCTAAAGTGCAAGCTCCGCCTTGTTTTTAGTTTTTATCTTGGCACATTACGTATTGTTGTACATATTGTTGTACGCAATATCCTACAGTTGCGTGCGAAAGTGCGTACCAACCCATGTGACCCGTACCGAAAGGTTCGTGTAGATCAATTGTACAGACGCACCGCTAATAATTATATATTTAGTCATATTAGTGTATAAAGTAGCTAATTATTCCTTAAGTTTATTAATTAGCGCTATTTAGCAATGTGGATGATTCTGTTGAATAAGCGTTCTGAATGTTTCTGAAAACATATCTCACAACCGCTGCACAACGCTGACAAAACCCTTCCACACGGTTGATTTAAAAAAAGCAGTGTAGGTAATTTCCGTGTATTGTTTCCACGCGCTGTCTAAACTGAGCTACACTTAGCATGGTATGCTAAGAGGCGTTTACAGCTAAGATGCAACTCGCAACTTGGAACAGGTGTAGCGCAAACCTCTAATTTTTAGCTCCGCCTTGTATGTTTGATTTTCAACTGTTACGTACCGTTGTATTCAGCGTGCAAAATTAGCTAATTAATTGTTAAGTTGAAGGTTTTTTATTAGCGCTGGTTAGCGATGTGGATGATTCCGCTGAATAAGCGTTAGCACGTTATGAATGTTTCCGAAAACGTACCTCCCAACTGCTGCACAACGCTGACAAAACCTCTCCACACGGTTGATTTGAATAAAGCAGTGTGGTTAATTTTTGTTATTGTTTCCACGTGGTGTCCAAGCTCCGCCTCTAAACTGAGCTACACTTTATCTGTATTCTGCGTGCGAAAGTAGCTAATTAATCCTTAAGTTGAAGATTTTTTTAATAGCGCTGGTTAGCGATGTGGATGATGCCGCTGAATAAGCGTTAGCACGTTCTGAATGTATTTCTGTGTATTGTATTCACACGCGGTCCAAGCTCCGCCTCTTTACTTAGCTACACATAGCATGGCATGCTTAGAGGCGTTTACAGCTAAGATGCAAGCTCCACCTTGGTTTTATCTTAGCACATTACGTATTGTTGTTATCTGCGTGCGAAAGTGCGTACCGACCCGCTAATAATTATATATTTATTTAAATTGGTGTAAAAAGTAGCTAATTAAGAGCTAAGTTAAAAGTTTTTATTAGCGCTGGTTAGCAATGTGGATGATTCCGCTGAATAAGCGTTAGCGCCTTCTGAATGTTTCCGAAATGTACCTCACAACCGCTGCACAACGCCGACAAAACCCTTCCACGCGGTTCATTTGAATAAAGCAGTGTGGGTAATTTACATATAGTTTTCACATATTTAATGAGGCCCCGCCTCCTGTGCTCTGACTGAACGCTGCTGGAAGCTTCATCGTGTGAATATTAAAATCCATTCACACGGAGACGCAGAGTTCTTTTCATTCCGTCGGCTCAGATACGCGATAAGCAAAGATTACACGTGTGCTCGTTGTAGTCTGATGGCTCGCGGCGGGATTTTCCTCCAACGCAGGTACTTAATGGTGACTTCTCCCCTCATTTCTACGAATAACGAGGCCGGGGGGGGGGCTGCATATATAATGGGATTAAGCCAATCTGCACCCGAGCCTGATAATCAAACGTGGCTCTCCTGCATACCAATGAGCACGCGCTGCCCCGAACCCGCGCCTTAGTCATGTAGCCTTTCGTTCTTCGCTTGTTACGGTTATGTGTTCTGCCATTTTCAGATCCGAGCGCGGGGGCAAAGTCACCCGGACGCTTTATTCTGTCATCAACATCAAAAACACGAGTCCCCCCTCCCAAATAATCTGACCTTCAAATCTGGACATGTAGAGCAGGATTCAACACCTGACCCTCATGGAACATCATCAGACGACGTCCAAACTAAAGGCTTTGGAAAGAATGGGGTCACCACTGCTTTTTATTTTTTAATAATCAAATATGGAATTTGCATGTTCTCCCCATGTCTCTGGATTTCCTCAGAGCTCCAGTTCTTCCACAGTCCAAAAACATGTGCCTGTTGTGTCTCTGCCCTGTTAAACACGGATGACCTGCTTGAGGACTTTCCTCCGCCTTGTGAATTTTGTCTGCTGGGATAGGCCCCAGCGCTGACCAGTGGTCTTTTAGTAATTTAAAGATCTTTAAAGGAAAAATACAAAAAAAAAAACAGATTTGAACCTGGGCAGCATGTGGGTGTGGTGGTTAACACGTCCACCTCTAAGAGATCAAGGTTAGAATACAAACCTGGGTGAAGTTTGCATGTTCGCCACATGTCTCCGTGGGAATTTTTTAGAGCGCCACTTTTTCCACAGTCCAAAAACATGTGTCTGTTTTGTCGCTGCTCTGTAAAACGCGGATGACCTGCCTGAGGACTTTTGCATATTGTCGGCTGGGATAGGCCCCAGTCCTGACCAATGGCTCTTTTAATAATTTACCGATTTTTTAAAGGAAAATAAAAAGAATAGAGATTTGTTGCGTGGTGGTCAGCTCGTTTGCCACTCAGCGCTGGGGATCCAAGTTTTATTGCAAATCAGAGTGGAATTTGCATGTTCTCCCCATGTCTTTGTGAATTTCAGTGCTGCAGTTCTTCCACGGTCTAAAAACATGTGTCTGTTGTGTCTCTACTCTGTAAAACACTGATGACCTTCCAGCGGCGTTTCTCTGCCTTATGCATTTTGTCGGCTGGGATAGGCCCCAGCGCCGACCAGTGGCCTTTTAATAGTTTCCTCATTTAAATCAGATCTTTAAAGGAAAACACAAAGTATTGATTTAAACCTGGGCAGGACGTTGGTGTAGTGGTTAACACATCCAACTCTGGGGATCAAGGTTTGAATACAAATCTGGGTGAAGTTTGCATGTTCTCCCCATCTCTCTGTGTATTTTGGAGCTCCGGTCTTCCAAAGTCCGTTGCGGTTTCCTTCCTCCGTCCAAAAACATGGATTTAAAGTGGATTGGCTGTGCCAACTTGCTCCTATCTAAACCAGCTTCAGAGAAAACCCGCATGGACACGGGGAGAACATGCAAAGTTCACCCAGGTTGGGATTCCAGGAGATGACCACAATGCCACCGTGCCGCCCAGGTTCGAATCTCTATTTTTTGTATTTTGCCTTTCAAAGATCTGTAAATTATTAAAAGGCCACTGGCTGGGACTGGGGCCTATCCCGGCCGACAAAATGCAAAAGGCAAACAGCTCGGGCAGGTCATCAGTGTTTTACAGAGACACAACAAAACAGAAACATGGGTTTGGATTGTTAAAGAACTGGAATCATCAGAGACATGGGGAGACATGGGAGAACATGCAAATCCACTATCCAAATTTCCTCTTTGTACTGAGTGTGTGTGTGTGTTTGTGTGAGTGTTTGTGTTTGTGTGTGTGTTTGTGTGTGTGTGTGAGTGTGTGTTTGTGTCTTTGTGTGTGTGTGTGTGTGTGTGTGTGTGTGTGTGTGTGTGTGTGTGTGTGTGTTTGTGAGTGTGCGTGTGTGAGTATGTGTGTGTGTATCTGCCCAGCGCTTGAAAGGTTTCCCCTCTGGATGGGCATGGGGACCCCCCACCCCTCACACACACACACACACACACACAAACACACACCCAACTTCTGGTGTGATCATATACTTCTGACTCTGTATGGAACCACGCTCTCACACACATGGGGCTCAGGTTGTTTGTTTGGTTTTTATTTGCGCTCGCGTCATTATTTTTGTCGGTGTCTCTGACGCCCGGCGCATTTTAAGACGCGGCGCCTTGAAAGCTGCAAAATGACTGAAATTTGAGAGAACGACACTTGATGGGAAAATCAAAGGCTTCTGGACGTTCAGAGGAGATAAAACAGCAAAAGCACTTCTGCAATTTTACCCAGAGTCCCATTCAGGAGATGGAGCTCAGGTGCCTCTGTAGATCATCCACCTGACGTGTGGCGCCGGGGAGTGCGCTGGGGTCATTAAGAGTTGGACAGACTGAGACAGACAAAATAAACACAGTCCATCGATCTAATTTAAGGGCGAATAAAAAAAAGAGAACATTATGAGGATTTTGGTGTTTGGTATGTTCTCCTTTGCTGGGATCATTTAGGTTATGTAATCCAGCATGTGGCCACAAGATTCCAAAGACCTCTATTGACATGTCACTGAATGTTCTGATATTATCAGGTGTGGTTTATATTGTGATGTAGGGTGTGGATTCAAGGTGAATTAGATGCTCTAAATTGCCCCTATCTAAAATTGCACCCATAAGTGTTTGTGTGGTCTGTTTTAATAAGTGTGGCTCCAGCAATGTATCTGTCCAATGATCAATATGTTCTCCTCTGGATGGAACCCCAGACACACAGACACACACACTGTATAGGGGCAATTTCCAGAAGCCAATTCACAATGAATTCATGTTTCTTGATATGTGATGGGATTCCCATCTGGCAGAGAACATTTTGATCATTGGACAGATACACCTGAAACCAATCCATCGCTGGACACACACACACTTATTAATACAGACATACATACAAACACACACACACACACACACACACACACACACACACACTATATAGG
>JAOUQT010021666.1:0-11765 GCA_025769995.1 Xyliphius kryptos
TATTTTTTTTGTATGATGGACAATTTGATAACATCAAAAGTTGGAAGGCAATTGTTTTTGATTTAGTATTTATTAATACTTTAGGGTTTATATACTTAAAATTATGGCAATTAAAAATCTGAAATGAATATAATGCAAGGTATTCGTCTAAGGTGTTGTGATCGATGGAACAATTGAATGTAGGAAAGCAAGACCCTTTTTCCAAGGGCATGGTAGGCAATAACAATGCCAAGTTTGAGCCATTTTGGTACTCAGAAACACCCCAATGTGACCCTGCCGTGGTCTTGCATTCGATGGTGATATACAGAGGAGGGTGAAAAGTATTTAGATTTTTCATGAACATGATTAGCAATCACAATGCCAATTTTTAGCTGTGTAGGTTGTCGGAAAGTGGGAGAATGAGTGATGAGTCAGCAAGTTAGAGAGGGCTTTTGTCATTTATAGGTTTTAAAGATATATTAAGAAAAAAAAAAAAAGCAAAGCACAAAATGTATTAAATTTAAGCAGTATTCAAGTATTAAGGTATTGCACAAGTATTTCACACTTGTATTTTATTAACAATGCACGTATTACCTATTAAGTGAATTTTGCACGAGGTGGGGAAAAAAGTTGAGGGATGTGGAAGACTGGCTGTAAAATGACATTTGGTCATTTAGTATTTTACTTATTCTGTTTTTTAATAGGGTGACATGGTGGCTTAGTGGTTAGCACATTCGCCTCTTAGCGCTGGGGATTCCCGGTTCGAATCTCAATCTGGGTGGACTTTCCACGTTCTCCCCGTGTCATGCGTGGGTTTCCTCCGGGTTCTTTGTTTTCCTCCCACAGTCCAAAAACATAAATATATGGTAAATTAAATGCTCTAAATTGCCCAGTATGTGGCTGTGTGAGTGACTGTGTACCCAGCGATAGATTGGCACCCTGTCCTGGTTGTATCTGCCCAGCGCCCAAGATGTTCTTCTCTGGATGGGCAGAAGGAACACCACCACAATGAATGTGTTTACCAATAAATATTCATGTAGCAGCACGTTTTTGTAAGGCTATATGTGTGTTAGTGAATGATATAAATACACTGGCTAAAAGACTATACATCAAGACAACTATACAAGCAAGATTAACCACAAAGAAGCACTCCATCAATTTTTTGAGTGGTGCAAGCTGGGATCTGCTCTATATACTCTCATCAGAGCAAATCTTTTTCAAAAGCCTCTGTATATCTGGACTTGATTAAGCATTTCATGTGGAACATATTGAAAAACATGGCTGCAGCAGATATAACGAGAACATTACTGTGTTAAAATATTAATTTGCAACCCCATTACCAAAAAGTTGGGACACTCTAAAATGCAATTAAAACTTAAGTTTCTAATATGTAAATATATATATATATATAGGTTTTATTAAACTGACAAATAGACAAATCAATACCCATTTCATATGCACACACTTTATTCAGCACGCTTAACACTTTACTTAGTCCACCTCCCCCATCACTTCTCTGTCAGCTGACATCTTTGCGACCTTCTCCACAGAGAAGATTGATGGCATCAGTAAACTCTCACACACCACATATCCTCAACACTACATCTCACACATCCAATCAACCAAACTTCTTCTTGACAGCAAACCTACTACTACTTTTTCTCTTAATTCCATCCCTTCTCACCTCTTTCAGTCCATTGCATTCTCTACTACTCCAGCTCTCACACACATCATCGACTACTCCTTCACCTCTGCTAGCTTTTCTGATTCTTTTCCATAGTTAAACCTCTGCTTAAAGAGCCTACGCTCAACTCAAATCTGGTCAAAAGCTACAAGCCTGTTACACTTTTTCCTTTTCTGTAACATGTAATCTTAAACACTTGAACGTGTGGTAGCTACACAGGTCTCGAGGTTTCCAACACAAAACAACCTTTTTGACCTCAATCAGTTTGGTTTTAGGTGAGAGGTCATTCCACTGAGGTAACATTGCTTCCTGTGGTTAACGCACTTAAATCTGTCAAAGCTAACTCCCAATCCTCTGTCCTCATCCTGCTGGACCTCTCTGCAGTTTTTTTTTATACAGGAAATCAGCTTCTCTGGTACAACACTAACAGGAAGGACTTTTAGAGTGTCCTGGAATGAGGTTTTTCAAACTCTCTTCAAGAACTCACTGGCGTTCCAAGGCTCAATACTTGTCGGGAAGCTGTTGGCCAGGGGAAATGCTACAAAGGGAAGCAGACAGAGCATTTATATTTATTTAATAAGTATTTTTGGACATAATATAACTAATATAACACAGATTTTTAGATATTTTTAGGTCTTTTGAGAAGACTTTTAATGCACTGATGGCCTGCCGCTGCTGAATAAAGTACAGCAATAATTAGAGTTGGATTTGGGAAAAGATTAAAATACTTACTTTCAGGAAACACATACATATACAGGGTTTGGTAGCTCAGTGGTTAGGGTGTTGGACTATCAATCAGAAGGTTGTGGGTTCAAATCCCAGGTCCACTAAAGTTACCAATGTGGGTCCCTGAGCAAGACCCTTAATCCTCAGTGCTCCAGGATGCTGTATGTAACCCTGAGTTCTGACCCCAACTAATAATTGGGAGACTTGTAAGTCGCTTTGGATAAAAGAGAGAGAGAAAGAAAAAAAAAAAAAAAGACCAAGATATATTACTTGTCAGACCAGCCCTGTACTTGGGTAAGGCTTTTGTCCACTGATCCATTTTGGATAAATCTGGGTTCTGTCTATTGTTCCCATTAATGAGCACAGCCAGAGGGCTGGTGACCACCAAAAGTTCTATACTGCCCCACTCCCCCTTTATTGACTTGACATTTATAAGGTCATCAATAAGCAAAATCCACCTTGTCACTGTCCATCCTACCACCACAGCTTACTGAAATGGTGTAATTTCAGTGGGGAGGTAGCAGCCCAATAGGGAAGATCACAGCCATGTTCACTGCTCCGCCACAGAACCGATGATGAATGAACCACATCTGATCAATCAAACCATGCATCAATGTTGGGCAGAAAGGTCCACATTACATCACGTGCCATTTCTCATTTTAATTTGGGCCACTAGCTGACACATTCTCACCTCAAAAAAACCCTCCCATGATTTGCCTGATGCACTATAATTTCTGAATGACAGTCAGCTGTCAGCTCTGTACCTAAAAATAGGCAGGAGTGGTCTGCACGACAATTATGGTATCTGAGTGAGCACAGTTCATTTAACTCCACCTTAATTTGGCATCATCCTCAAACCACACCACTTCATCACCCCAGTTCATCCATTTCTATAAATGCCACACCCCTCACTGACTCATAACTAATTCACCCACTTCCCAGGAACTCACAGGGCTAAAAGTTGGCATTAGGATTCCCAAGTATGGGAATTGCTATGGAATTACAATTGAACATGGTTTTGAAATATAGTGGCAGTATTTTGTGTTTAACATACGAAATGGATCCCTGCATTCAAAAACTAAATAACAACCATGAATTGTATGTTTAAAATAGCAAAATAGCTGTCATAAAGGATTCTGTATGTAACCCTGTGTTCTTACTATTAAGTGGAATACTTGTAAGTTCCTTTGGATAAAAGTTTCGACTAAATGGCCAAATGTAAATGAGATGAAATAAAAAGGGGTATAAAAGAAGATAATGTGATTCCTGATTAGTTAAATACTTCCACTGTGAATCAAAGTGTTTCATTCTTTCATTTCATTATTTTTAAAATTTAAACTTTGGGACCCGACAATTAAGACATACTGTATCTATTTACTTTTTTTTCAATGCAGAAACTGTGGCACCATCATGTAAATAAATTGTTCAACATTAAATGTTAACATCTGTTTAGAATGTTTGATCTTCCAGACTTCTGTCAAGAGATTCCATGGCATGATTTTATGATGGAATTAAAGATGAAGCAAAAGAAAATATTGGTAAGGATGAGCAACTAGATAATAACATCCTGTTTATATTCTGTTTAGTTTGATTTATACGGATTGTCTCCACCTCTTCACACGCTAAAAGGCTCATTCATTTAGATAGACTAATCATTTGATTACACAAAAAAATGCATTCACACAAATTCTTTAACATTAGAATACATCTTGGCAACCTTCACAGTAGCATTCCCCCCCCCTGCTCGTCCTCTGGGATCATCATTTGGACAGTGCTGACACACAACACTAGTTGCACAGAACCACAGATCTTTCGTGAGCCCTACCTTAACTGACGGTCACTACACATTATATGATGATATACACATTATGACTGAAAGTAAATCCTGCAGTCCTGTGCGATAAACCACATTTAGGATAAGCTGGAACATCGATTATGGACTTAGCAGTTATATACTGTATAACAGTTTCATGTGTCGCAATATTGAAAAAACACACATTCCCACACACTTCGAGTCCACTATTAGGTTTGCTTAAACTAAATTAAAATTCTTGCTTCCACTGTTTTTTGTTTTTTTTATTTCCTGCAGCATCAAATGTGATTTCTTTGTTCTGTTGGCACACCACCGTTATAATGCATAGAAAAGCTGCTTTTTACTGTTTTTTTTTTTTTTTTCAACTAAAGCCTAAAAATCCAAAATAATATCAAAATATAATACATTTCTGAAATGCATGTCAATTATTGACATTAATCCACATGACAACACGACGTCACGTTACCTAAAAAATGTTTTTATTTATTTTAGAAGTAGTGATTATGGCTCAATAGCTTATTTTTCTCATCTAATATCAAGAAAAGCAGTTTTTGACAGTGTTTACTATGCCACAGTTTATCTGGCCTGAGAGCGATAAAAAGATTAATGCAGAAGGTTTTTCTGTAGTTAAATTCAAATATGGGCACAGGCTGCAAGGCAACTGTGACAGTTCAGCATTATGGTGCTACCAGCTTAGGTAGAGTGAAAGAAATACACATTTTATATTTAAAGTTATCTGAATGCTATGCCGGCATATTTGTGATATGACAAGATGCAGCATTAATAATGTCTGAGGTTTAAATGTAGATTCAGCTGGTAGCTTTTTTAATTTCTAATGAGCTTTTTGCTCACACATTACATAAACATATACAGACCATTTCCAAAAATTACAATATAATTGGAAAGTTTATTGATTCCCATAATTTTGTTCAAAAAGTTTTATAGATTCGAGATTCAGGGCCCACAATTGAAACAATTTAAAGTATTTATTAGTTTATTTGTACATAATTTGGTCTTCTTATATGGGGGGATTATTTCTAGCTGTTTAACAGTGTCATTGTTTTTTTTTTTTTTTAAACTTTTAATTCTCTACTTGATTTTTTGCCATATTGCAGAATTTTGCGCTATATATGTTGTTAAATTTGCACATAGCAGGGGTCACTGGAATGTAAACCATGCGATATGTGAGACACTACTGTACATGCTCATTACTTCAGATTTGTTTCTGTCTGATTTCACATCTAGGGAGCCGGGAACTGAGTGTGCACAATTAAAACGATATACTGTTTTAAAAGTAGCAGAGATTAATTTTTGCGTTGCATAGTTTTTTATAAGCTCGGTACATGTGGACGATTCCACCTTGTGTTTCTTGATCTTTGTGTATTCCGTATCACTGTATTCTCCATGCAACGCCGTTAAATTTATGTAAAGATGCTTTGTAAGGATTCAGAAAGGTAAAATGCATTGTATGAATCAAACTGAATTGAATGCAACTTAACAATGCTTTGAGTGTGTATTCTGCACAGGAGGCAGAGCATTTCTTTTCCTCACATACAGTACACTACCAATAATGACCAAAATGAACAGAAAAGAAAACTGACGTTTTTAGATCTGTTATTTGAAAGTTGTAAACTTCTAAAATGTTTGTGCTCCACTTATGTTCACATAGCTGCTGAATGCAGGTAAAGCTAAAACTTAAAATAAAAAACTCTCAGGCTTTGACAGTAATGGGGCACAAGTTCTGTTAAAGTGCCCCTCTCTTTAAATCATCTCTGCATTGAACCAGTGTGTATTACCTTCATGGTGAAGGTAATGGACAATCTTCAGTAGATGCCTCGAGCAAAGGGCCTCTTGTTTGGGCGGACACGTGTTACACATGGATTTATCTAAGGGCAGTGAAAAACATCTTAAATCAATAAATAATGCTTGACCATCTCAAAAGTTTACTTTTAACAATCTCTAGCTAAGATACTAATTTTTTTTATCAATCATGACATGGTTTGACACTAAAGATTTTTACCTATAGGTTTAACAATATAGTAAAACCGCGTCAGAACTATTAATGAGAAAGATTTTGATCCTTTTAGCCACTGATGGATTATGTGTATATAAGATTATAATTCATAAGGTTATAACTCAGCACCCATATTAATAGTATAGAAAGGTGGGAGGCATTTATATATTGATGTGGAGGGAATTTTGTTCTTATATTAACATCAATCCAACAACATTAAGTAACATTACGAGAATTTCAATGGTTGGCTTGTCAAATTGTGTGGCATGGTGTGTAGATGAGTGTGTGATGTTGAGTTTGTCTAGTGTATGTTTTGTGTGGAGTGTGTGGTAAATCTTGTATTGATTTCCATCCATCCATCCATCCGGATTCCCGGTTGGGAAAAAGTCCCGATATGGGTGGAGTTTCCATGTTGTCCCCGTGTCTGTGTGGGTTTCCTCCAGGTTCTCCATTTTCTTCCCACATTGCAAAAACAATACACCCTGTCCTGGCTGTATCTGCCTAGCGCTCGAGATGTTCGCCCCTGGATGGGCATGGGGAACCCCACGGTGACGCTAGAAGAGGAATAAATGGAAGATAATGGATGGATGGAATTTACCTTGTCTCCATGTTTTTTAATTTACCTGAACCTCATATTTTTGGACTGTGGGAAGAAACCGGAGAACCCGAAGAAAACCCACGCAGACACAGGGAGGACATGGAAACTCCATCCAGATTGGGATTTGAACCAGGAATCCCCAGCGCTGAGAGGCGAACATGCTAACCACCAAGCTAAACCACAAATGATACTTGTATTAATGGAACACAACAACAAGTTATAACAGATATGCCTTAACACAATTGAGTATAGTTTTCAAAGGTTTTTCTGTTACTTGTTTTGTTTAATCTTTTTTTTAAACTATAAGTTTTAACAGTGCCCTGAGTTTTTATTTAAGTAAATCCAAAGTAATAACAATCTTTAAAATGAGTTTGAAATTAAAGTAAATTGAACTTAATTTTGTAGATATGTATAAATTATTTCTTTGAATTGGATTGATGCAATTTATAACACTTTCTCAAAGTAACATTCAATTCAATGATCACTGAGTGAACTTAATACACAGGTATCGTTTAAGAAACTTTTTTTCTAGTTATATAAAAATACATCATGTTTAAATGTGTGTAACTGTGCATACATTCTTTTACTGTTGGATTATTACATAAAACTGTCATCAACATTATTTCAGAACATGGAAAATTGTTTTACATCAAATGACATGCATTTGAACATGACAAGCTTAATTGTAAATTAAAACAATAAATCAGATCACTGATTATGTAAATATAATAAAAAATAGCTCCACTTACTGACATTACTTGTCAATTAAGTAATTCAATTATGTCATTCTACGATGTACTGCGAGGTGTTGTTTGCAATAAAAACATATTTATATATTTCACTAAAATACATGTCATTGTTGGTCTAATTAGGGTTTTGTGATGAAGTACATGATTAAATAATCTATTTGCCTACTGTACTTACACACAGAGGAATTTGTCCTCCACATTTAACTCATCCATGCAGTAAACAGTAAAACCCACATTTTCAAGCACACGTGCCTCAGCGGTAGGCATTGTATACGGCACCCGGTGAGCAATTGGGGTGGCCTGCTCAAGTGGAATCACGAATCGAACCAGGTTGAAGTCTGTGAGGTAGGATATCCGATTTGATATTCAGAAGTTTTCAGGGGCAAAAGACAAATGAAACTGAGTGTCACCAGCACAACAATGGTAAAAGAAACCATGTGCCAAAATGATGGTGCCTAGCGATGTCATGTTTATTGAAAAGAGGAGGGGTCAAAATACTGAGCCCTGAGGGACTCCAGTGACTACTTGGTTAAAGAAACATCCCCATTCCATGATACTTTAAAGGCCCTACCTGTTAGATAGAAATAAAGCCATTCAAATGTTGTACCTGAGAAGCCCAGATTGAATACAGAGGGCAGTAGAATCTGATGATTTACTGTATTGAAAGCAGCAGAGCGATCCAAAAGTGACTTCTTATTTATACAGATTGTTACAGATGTTACTAAATACAACTACAAATTTATTAATTAATTAATTCATTCATTCATTCATCCATTATCGTCCACCTAATCTTTACTAGGGTCGTGGGCGGGTGCCCCAGGGCACCAATATATAGCTGAGCCCACACTTACTCAGATACACATGCACACAGACTACATGGGGCAATTTAGAGTAGTCAATTTACTTTGAATCCATGTTTTTGGAGGAAACCCACCCGGACACTGCGAGAATGTTATATTTTTTTGTTTTTTATTCTTTCTTTCTAAATAATTGAATTTGCATATATATTATGTACTACTAGAGTTGCCTATTTAGTAAATGACAATAACTAATTTTAATAAATAATTTGTTTGTATTATTTGTTTGATTTGGTTCTCATTATCCACTTTTGTTTGTAAATCTGGTAATTTATATCTGTGTAATATAAAATGTGTCTCAGTTTTTTATTGTTCTGCCAGAGTCACTGGGCAATAGTTACATGGGACCGCATGATGCACCAGCTGTCTGTGGCTTTTTTCAGCTATGTGTGGTATGATGAGATGTGCAAACTGTTCTAAAGTGAGACAAAGTGTATTTGTTTTATGAAGCCAATGATTAACTGCATGTTTACACAGAAAATAAATTGCTCGTGTTCCAAAATTATTGTGTGAACATTCCACATGCACACAAGTTTTACCAACAACACTAATAATAATAATAATAATAACGATGAATTTGGACTCTGTCCTGGGTGTATCTGCCTGAACATTTGATGAGCATGGGGCATGGGACCCCTTCCCCAACCTATTAGAGGATTTAGCGTAATATAATGAAATAACAACAACAACAATAATAATAATTATAATAATATTAATAATTATTATTATTATGCCCATCCGGAGAGAACATACTGAATGAATGGAATTTACTTTGTATCCAAGTTTTTGGAATGTGGTAGGAAACCGGAAAACATTGAAATTCCACCCAGATCGGGATTCGAACCGGGAATCTCCATTGCTGAGAGGCGAACATGCTAACCATTAAGCCACCGTGCTGCCCCTAGCTGAAAAATTAAAAGGTAAAACCATACATTTTCCTTAGGGTGTGATGTAAACTGTCCACAAATTTGTGCCCACGTAGTGTCACATAGATTCCCACAGCAACAGTAAAGAAGGTGGTGGTGTATAACGCTGTCCCGGGTCTGTCTACTGAGACTTATTAGAGTATCACTCATGTTAAGAACAGCAGTTAGATTTTTAAACTTTGGTGGTGTTAAACTCTTGGGGAATCAAACACTAATGTGAAGTGTCTGGTACATGTGGAGAAGAGACAGGCTTTAAATACGATTTGAAAGGCCTGTAGGCTGATCCAGGCTCTCTGCAAAACGTGAGTGCTATTTTAAGGTCCTTTCTTCTTGGATGCACTGGCAGCTCTGGGAACCCAATTTAGTCTGGCTATAAATAGCAGAAGCAGAAGCTAAATATTAAATGCAGGCAACAAGTCAGACAACCGGCAGTGTGTAACAGTAGTGTACTCATCTAACTTACTTTGCATACTTTGCATACTACACTACACACTCAATGTCAGTTGTTTAATCTATATATTATGGTTTTTCATGACCTATATTGATATCTGTTTTTTCCATATCTCTACTTATATACTTTTGACCTTATATCATATATTCTTATATTCATTTATTTTGAAGTTTGTTGCTTAATCTTGTACAATATGGAACAGCTACTGGATGCCCTGATATTCTCTTTGAGACAGACAAACAGACAGATAGACAGACAGGTAGTTAGTGAGTCAGACTGCTCTGATCTGTTAAAAATTACATTTACAATTTTGAAAGTGAGCGCTGAACGCCGAGTAACATGTTTCTGGTTTCTCCAACAATTAATTACTGACATCTAGTGGCCAAATTACAAAAAAACAGTAAATAAAAAAAACTGGAAAAATGATGTATATTACCCATTAATACAAATGTAGAGCGGTCAGAGTCAATAATGTCACGGCTGGACAAATTGCTCAGCCAATCAGATATAAGGACTACAAATTACCTGTTTTATAAGATAGTTTACTGCCTTTTAACATTACCGTAAAACAAAAAAATATTTAGGGGCTTTAGGTTTTAGAGATCCAGCTGCACATTACTCGATCTGGCTGTTTTTTTTTTTTTTAGCAAGTGTTTGTGGAAGAGGTTTTGAGAGGGTTCTTGAAAATGTTGAGTGACTCAGCCTTACGGATGTTGTTGGGAAGGTCGTTCCACCATTTTGCAGTGGTGAATGAAATGGAGTGAGAATTAGCAACATTCATAACTAGAGCGTAGTGAACGAGTGGGAGTGTATTTAGTAAAGATAGACTGAAGGTAAGAGGGTGCAGATTAAAAGATTGTCCTGTACACCAGAGTCAGTACCTTGTACTGAATGCAAGCAGCTACAGAAAATCAATGGAGAGAGATGAGTAATAGAGTGACATGTTTGCTTTGGCTGGTTGAACACGAGTCGGTCTACGAAGTTTTGAACCCATTGTGGAGGTCCAATTGTTGATGTTGGAAGACCAGCAAGCAGAGCATTAAAAGAATCGAGCCGGGATAGGATGAGGGCTTGGACCAGCAGCTAACCAGCCTGTTCTGTTAGGAAAGCTCTGATTTTCCTGATTTTGTAAGGAAAGAATCTGCAGGAACGGCCAGTTTCATGACCTGATCTGAAATTTTAAGATGATTGTCAATTGGGAAACCATGATTACAGACCGAGTCAGTTAGTGATCGTGGAGCCATTAATTTGGAAGGTCAGGTCATGATGAATTGAGGGTTTAGCTAAGATAACTAATTGTTCAGTTTTTGCCAGATTTCATTTAAGATGACGGGCCTTCATCCAAACCAATCTGTCAGTGAGGCAGGCGGATATCCGATTTGAGATTGAGGGGTCATCAGGGAAAAAAAGCCAAATAAAGCTGAGTGTCATCAGCAAAGGATCGGTAAGAAAAACCATGTGCCTTAATGCCATTGCCCAGCGATGACATGTATAAAGAAAAGAGGAGGTGCCTGAGTACTGAGCCCTGTGGGACTCCTGTAACGACTTGGTGAGTGTTAAAAAAACACACCCATCCCAGGACACTTAAAAGGTCCTGCCTGTTAGATAGGAGCAGAAGTATTCAAGTGTCATACCAGAAAATCCTAGATTTTCTTACAAAAAATACCTAATGTTAGTACATTTTCACAAAATCATCATCATTTAGACATACAGTAAGGGCCAAAAGTTGACACACCTTCATTCAATGCATTTTTTAAAGACTATTTACATTGTAGATTCTCACTGAAGGCATCAAAACTATGAATGCACACATGTGGTGTTATGTACTTAACAAAAAAAGGTGAAATAACTGAAAACACGTTTTATATTCTAGTTACTTCAAAATAGCCATCCTTTGCTCTGATTACTGCTTTGCACACTCTTGGCATTCTCTCAATGAGCTTCAAGAGGTAGTCACCTGAAATGGTT
>JAOUQT010021674.1:0-11765 GCA_025769995.1 Xyliphius kryptos
ATAAAGGAATAAGCAGAAGATAATAAATGAATGAATGAATAAATGAATGAATGTATTTTATTAGTTTAATTGCAATTATTCATTCAGCCATTATCTCCCGCTTAATCCTCCACTAGGGTCACAGTTGGTTCCCAATGCCCATCCAAGGGAGAACGATTCGGGCGCTGGGCAAATACACCCAACCAATCTACACCAATCTGTTACTGGGCACACTCACACACACACACACACATGCACACAGACTATAGGGGCAATTAAGAGCAGCCAATTTACCTTGAATCCATGTTTTTGAACAGTGGGAGGAAACCCAGTACGGGGAGACCATGGAAACTCTGTATCTGCCCAGCGCCGAGAGTTCTCCCGTGAATGGGCATGGGGAACCCCACCGCGACCCTCGTAGAGGATTAAGTGGAAGATAATGGATGGATGTAAATTCAATACTTGTGTTTGGTGTAAAAGCACTGGATGGCATTGTATAATTAAGACCCTGTTATGGTGTACAAAAGAGGAACTTAATTGCGTTTCTCATTAAGGACCAGAATTAAACACACACCTGATGTATGTATTGGGTTTTTACATGAAAGAGGTCTGTAATTTAATGATAATACAGCATCATATTATTTATCAGTGTAAATAAACATGCTGGTTAATAATGATGACATTCACAATGGTTGCGTTTTGGGATGATCCACTGAAACCTCAGATTCGAATCGTTACAACAGTTACAACACAAAACAGTTCGTCAAAGGGTGGGGCTTTTTTGTAATTTGTGGTTTATGGAATGAGATGTGCTGTGTCTACCGTGTGGTTTTTGTTGTAGCTCTCAGTACAAACATAAAGTCAAATATATTGAGTGTATTCTACTCCTTATTGTTGAAGAGCAGCTTTAAATATACGGTCATCTTATAGCTTCAGCTTTAGGTAAAAGTTATTTGACATGTTCATTTGTCTGTCGCTGCAGATTATGAAGGTTTTACAGTTTGTGGGTTGCACCGTGATACACCAGTATGAAAAATTAATTCCAGGTTAAAGATGTCTGAGCATGTCTGACTTCTGCAGACACATGAACACTGAATGTTGGCACACCTTCGTGGAGATCTTCGCTCATAAATCAGTTTGCAGATCTGTTGCATCTGGCATTTGTTCCTTATGTCTTTTAGTTTCTAGAAACAAGAAAGACTCCTTGTGCTCCTAAACCCCTAAATCTGGGCCATCAGTAATTATACTATTGTAAATGATGTATACTCAGCTTGCAACCCCTCTAAATCTCTCTGCTCAACCCATAGTCGCGTTAATAAAAGACATATCATGAGCTTAATTTATAAAATGCCTTTTTTTGGAAAACCAAATGCTGGAAAGATCTAAAACTAAAAACATGTTGACACAAGCTCCTACTTTAAGAAGTTTTCTCCAGCAAGTTCAGACATGTACAATGAAAAATGATATTTTCCAGTCTGTGGTCCCAGTAAAAACAGCCAAAGTGCGGTAGAAACTAGCGATTAGATTGATTTACGGGTTTTCTCTTCCACACACCGATTTGCCGAAACATAGAAACTTTGATTTTCTTGCCGTGCGATTGTTTCATCCTACATTATTAATACAGTCGTGTGAAAATAGTGATATATAAATTCACCGAACTGTGTTGTGTGTATTAGGACGTTACTTTTTAACTTGACTACTGTGCTTTTAATATAAAACTAGAGGGATATGAAGTTGTTCTGGTTGTAAAGGTTAACTCTCAGGAAAGACAGGTTGGTTGGTGGGTAGACGTTCATTCATTGGCTGGGAAAAGGTGTCTTTAATCCCGTGTTATGATTCAAACATTGAAACCTTTGCTGAATCACAGGGAGGGTGGGGTTAGTTGGCCTTTGTTGCACCTGCTTAAGGATCTCATTGGTTCCTTTGAGCTTCTGTAAGACCAGCTATTTTTCATGGAGTCACATAAAAGCATGTGGTATGAGTTGTGTGCTGACAGGACAGGATGCTTTGTCATTGTATTCATGATAACATTGGTTACTAATAATGAGCTTGTGTAGAAAAAAAAATCATAAGCAAAATAAACATCACAAATAATTTACTGTAAGTTACAGTTTATTGCTGAAGAGTTCAGTACAGATTTAGATTTTTATGGAAGCTGAAATTATCAACAAAACTGGGATATACATTTATTCGTTCATTATCTTCCGCTTGTCCCTTTATGAGGGTCGTGGGGGGGGGGACTCAATGACTTCACATGGCCCTGTATCACATGTCCCAGCGATGGATTGGCGCCCTGTCATGGGTGTATCTGCCTATCCAGGGGAGAAAGTCTCGGGCGCTGGGCAGATACACCCAGGACAGGGCTCCAATCAATCGCTGGGTACACACTCACTCTAACATACACAAACACATACACACACTATACAGGGCAATTTAGAGCATTCAATTAACCTTCATGTTTTTAGAATTTGGGAGGAAACCGAAGAACCCAGAGAAAACCCACGCAGACACAGGGAAAACATGTAAACTCCACCCAATTTGGGATTTGAGCCGGGAATCCCCAGCGCTGAGATGCGAATGTGCTAACCACTAAGCCACCGTGTCGCCCCCTGGGATATGCAGTGGTGTAAAAAAATGTTTGCCCCCTTCCTGTTTTGTTTTGCATGTTTATCACACCTAAGTGTTTGGGAACGTCAAACCAATTTAAGTAGAACTTAAAGACAACACAAGAAAACACAAAACGCAATTTGTAAATGAAGGTGTTTATTATTAAGGGAGAAAAAAGATCCAAACCTACATGGACCTGTGTGAAAAAGTGATTGCCCCATTATTAAAACCTACTATAAGTGTGGTTTATTACACCGGAGTACATTGTCTGTAGCCACACCCAGGACTGATTATTGTCACACCTGTTCTCAATCAAGACATCACTTAAATAGGACCTGTCTGACAAAGTGAGGTCCACCAAAAGATCCTTAAAAGCTGCACATCATGCCGAGATCCAAAGAAATTCAGGAACGATTGAGAAAGAAAGTCATTGAGATCTATCAGTCTGTAAAGGGTTATAAAACCATTTCCAAAGTTTTGGGAATCCAGAGAACCACAGTGAGAGCCATTATCCACAAATGGCCAAGACATGGAACAGTGGTGAACCTTCCCAGGAGTGGCCAACCGCCCAAAATTACCGCAAGAGCGCAGTAACGACTCATCCAAGAGGTCATTAAAGACCCCACAACAACGTCCAAAGAACTGCAGGCCTCAGTTGACTCAGTTAAGGTCAGAGTTCATGCCTCCACCATCAGAAAGAGACCAGAGCAAAAAGGACATTAAAGCTCGTCTCAATTTTTCCAAAACACATCTTGATGATCCCCAAGACTTTTGGGGAAACATTCTGTGGACCGATGAGACAAAAGTTGAACTCTTTGGAAGGTGTGTGTTACATCTGGTGTAAAAGAAACACTGCATTTCAAAAAAAGAACATTAGACCAAGTAAAACATGGTGGTGGTAGTGTAATGGTGTAGGGCTGTTTTGCTGCGTCAGGACCTGGAAGACTTGCTGTGATAAATGTCACCATGAATTCTGCCGTCTACCAAAAGATCCTGAAGGAGAATGTCGGACCATCTGCTCGTGACCTCAAGCTGAAACAAACTTGCTAAATTCCTCTTCTCGGGTCGTGGGGGTGGGAGGTGGTATGATTTCCCCGTGCCCACCCAGAGGAAAATGTTGGCATTCTCTCAATGACCTTCAAGAGGTAGTCACCTGAAATGGTTTTCCAACAGTCTTGAAGGTGTTCCCAGAGGTGTTTAGCACTTGTTAGCCCCTTTGCCTTCACTTTGCGGTCCAGCTCATTTCAAACCATCTCGATTGGGTTCAGGTCCGGTGGCTGTGGAGGCCAAGTCATCTGCCGCAGCACTCCATCACTCTCCTTCTTGGCCAAATAGCCCTTACACAGCCTGGAGGTGTGTTTGGGGTCATTGTCCCGTTGAAAAATAAATGATGGTCCAACTATACGCATGTTGCTGCAGCATGCTGTGGTAGCCATGCTAGTTCAGTGTGCCTTGAATTTGAAAATAAATCCCCAAGTGTAACCAACAAGACACTCCCACACTATCACAGCTCCTCCGCCATGCTTCACAGAGAGAAACAGGCATGTGGAATCCATTCGTTCACACTTTCTGCGTCTCACAAAGACACGGCTGTTGGAACCAAGGACCTCAAATTTGGACTCATCAGACCAAAGCACCGATTTCCACTGGTCTAATGTCCATGTTTTTTGGCCCAAACAAATCTCTTCTGCTTGTTGCCTCTCCTTAGCAGTGGTTTCCTAGCAGCAATTTGACCATGAAGGCCTGATTTGCGCAGTCCCCTCTTAACTGTTGTTCTATGGATGGGGCTGCTGCTAGAACTCTGTGTGGCATTCAACTGGTCTGTGACCTAAGCTGTTGTTAACTTGCGATTTCTGAGGCTGGTGACTCGGATGAACGTGTGCTGAAAAGCATAGATGACTTTTGGTCTTCCTTTCCTGGGTCGGTCCTCATGTGTGCCAGTTTCGCTGTAGAGCTTGATGGCTTTTGTGACTACACTTGGGAACACATTTAAAGTTTTAGCAATTTTCCGAACTGACGGGTCTTCATTTCTTAAAGTAATGATGGCTACTCGTTTTTCTTTAGTTAGCTGATTGGTTCTTGCCATAATATGAATTTTAACAGTTGTCCAATAGTTGGCTATGTAGTAACCGGACCTCTGCACAACACAACTGATGGTCCCAACTCCATTGATCAAGCAAGGAATTCCACTAATTAACCCTGATAAGCACACAAACCCATTTCAGCTGACTACCTCTTGAAGCTCATTGAGAAAATGCCAAGAGTGTGCAAAGCAGTAATCAGAGCAAAGGGTAGCTATTTTGAAGAAACTAAAATATAAAACATGTTTTCAGTTATTTCACCTTTTTTAAGTACATAATTCCACATGTGTTCATTCATAATTTTAATGCCTTCAGTGACAATCTACAATGTGAATAGTAGTGAAACTACATAAAACGCATTGAATGAGAGGGTGTGTCAACTTTTGGCCTGTACTGCGTGCGTGTGTTCATTGACCATTTTTTCGTTCGTTGGGCCACAGTCACACAGTGCGAACCACACCGTGGTTTCTTTACATGCCAGATTACCAATAATGGTGATGTCATTTCATTATCCTGACCACTTTAAGCACTTTCCTAATGTGCCTCTCAAACCTTCATTTAGTTTCACTGAAAACTAAGAAGTTTTTTTTTTTTTAAGTCTGTATAATAATAATGGCTTCAAGGTAAGTGAGACTACCATAAAACTGAATTGCGTTCTGGGTAAATAAGTAAGCAGTTTTTTTTTTGTTATGCCCTATAGGCTTACAGATCAAATGTGGAGGTCTTGAATGAGAAATCTACTTCTGTCGACAATAATCCCAGTGATTTGGAGGATGATATGGCAGATGTCAGTGACGCCTCATATACAGAACTGTTGGAGAACAACAGCGCATACCATCGGTTGTGTGATGAGACCTCAGAAATGGTTTTAGATAAACTGAAACTGCAAATACAAAGAAATGCTGATTCTAAGGGTTTAGAAAAAACCCTGCGTATGAAATCCGATGGTAAGCTGGCCTCCGGCTTGGCAGTGTCCGTATTCCATCAGGTTGTCGATAACGTCAGACCGACGGTCTTATTCAAAACGAACGAGCCGCCTGGCAAAAACGAATCTCTTATTAAGGCGTTGAGTTTTAAATACAAAACCAGAGATGAAGCATCTGCGCTTGTCTCCAAATATAAGGAGCAGGAGGCAGTGTTAAATGAGGACACCACCATACCTACTCTGGTCCACAGTGGTGATCAGAATGAGAGCGTTTTAGAACCTCAAACAGGATGCTTTTCATCACGTAATGAAAACAATGACTCTAGAATGGAAGTTACAGGTTTGCATGATGGAACTAAAGCATCAGTGGACGATCAGAGTGATGGGGGTGTAACAGACAAACCTGTGGAGCATACTCATAACAACATGGACATGCCAACAGATGATTTTAATGTAGAGGCTAAAGAAACAGATGATGTCATACCGTTTACAAAGGACACAACTTTATTTAAAGAAACATCTGCTGCGGTCAGTGATGATGAGGTAGAGGAGAACGTTACACCTCTGCAGGACGTAGATACATCAATAGGTTCTGAAGTGCATGACTATACAAAGGATGAGCCAGTCAGTCCTGCCCACAGTTGCTCAACAGTGGATGAACAGGATGTGACTGATAACCTGAAAGAAGATGCTGAAAATGAGATTGATGTCAGAAATGCCATGATTGTTTGTGAACAGGATGTGAGTAATACAAGCGAGGAAGGTAAAACTCGGCTCGGTGAGAAAAAGCATGTAATTGTAGATGTACAGGATGTTAAACATGGCAGGGATGATCAGCCTAAACTTGAAACCACACAGGGCACCACTGTGGACGGGCTGCCAGATACTGAAACGCCTGTTTGTGATGGCGTCGAGTCAAATTCTATAGCGGACCCAGCACCGAGTGAGGAATGTGATTCTGCAACAGTAACTTGTGATGAAAGTGCAGAAGGCCCTCCGGCTGAAACGTTCTGTGATAATACAGACGGTGTAGTAGATTTAGGAGAGCAAAGTGAGAGCACGGAGTCCTGGAGGGACGGCTTTGTAGATATGGATATATCTGATGAGCAACCATCAGAAGATGAAAATCAGGGCGAGGGTGTACATTCTGGACAAATCAGTGTAACCCGTCAGGAGGAGGACATCAGAACTGAGATGGGTGTAGTGGCCAGACATGAACAGCAGACTGTAGAGGTTCCCAAACCGGAGATGGGCGATGATTCATCCAGACTTGGCGAGACAACAATGAAGCGATTAATTTGCCAAGATGATGTTAGCACTTCATTTCAAACTGGCGACAATGAAAGTACAATGCCCACACTGTGTTCTGTGGTTCAACAGAATCCAGAAGTCAGTCGAGATAACACGGAACATCTCTCAGATGCCGCTTCTGTATGTTCTGACAACACTGATTTAACCAGAGAAACACATGACCGCTCTGAAGGCTGTATAACACTAAACACAAACATTTCCCAGGAGAAGCCTGACGCTGAGATGCATGAAGAGACCTACACACAGGATGCATCACCACTGGGTCTACATATAGATACAGAGTCCGAGAACAGTAGAGGCTGTACTCCCACACAAGATGAACTGCCGGTCAAAAAAGCCATGTACAGGGAGCACGGGGAAGAGTCTCGGTTGCAGGACGATTACAGTCCTGAACATGTATATCAGTATGAAGACTCCACTAATATGTGCTTTCCCCAAGAAGTTCCCGTGTCTTCTTCAGTTGCCACACACGAGACAACTGTTCTTGAATCCTCAGATCAACAATTACAAGACTTTGCTCTAGATTCGTGCTGGTCCCGTTGTCGGTACGACACCAAAAGGCTTGATGAACAGGCAAATGTAAAGAGGCCAGCTGACGTGGCGTACAAAACCTCTCCTTGGCTGGAAGACCTTGCCTCTAGAAAGCCTCAGCCTGACCAGTTTGAGAACATCCTCCCTGAGCAGTATGAGGATTCAGCCGAACTGGAGTCATGGAGTCACGGCTATAAAGCAAAAGAGCTTTACAGGCTGAAGGTATTCTATTCATTCAATGACGAGGAAGAGGATTCGCACTATTTAAAAAAAACTGTCTGCAAGCCGAAAGTACCCACAATAAATGAATCCGACTGGGTCAAACGAATGGGCTTTTCTGATTCTACTGAATCGAGCGAAAGATTCCATTCAAACAGACAATGGGAAGAGTTATCCGAGTCAGACGAGGCAAACAGTCATGGGTCTGCAAGTGTTTCTCAGAGAGCAAAGAGACGAAAGTTGAGCCTGCTGCAAAATGAGCACGGCGACGATGATGACTCTTTGAACTACAGTGTGAGGAGGGCCATCTCATCGAGCACCGTCCGAACAAGTATAGTGAGTCGACGAAGGCCTTGCCCTTATCAGCATAAAAGTGGCAAACACCCATTTGACTGGCGCAGGTATTTCAGAAGAGGAGGGATTTTCGAACCAAACGAGGAGGATGATGGGTTTTCCCCTGATCTGCCGTCCATCGTCACCTTCTTTAACAAGAAAGGGGAACGAGTCGTTTTTGAAAAGCCTGCCACCCAAAAACGCTGGGCAGATGTTGATGGCATGAGTCCCGATGTCAGTGATTCGTTACTAAAGTGGGAAGACGAGCGAATGAAGCCTGATGTCACCCAGTCGTTAATGGAGCTTGAGTATCTGATTTTTTCTGAAAGAATGACTCATTTGCTCAAACCCAACAAGCCCTCTTTAAGAGCCAGATCGCAGCACAAAGCAAGTGCCACTCCCACAGAAACCCCCTTGATGATAAAGTTTTCCAAACTGGACGAACAGGATGGTTTCGTCGCCTTCGACAAGAGCTGGCCAGCCATTTCGAAGTGTAGGATAAGTGTGGACATGTCTGAAAGAAAGGGCCTGAAAACAACCAGCGATTACGGGAAACCGTTTCATCTTCGCAGCCTGTACTGCAAAAGAGGCAGCGAGGCGGCTTGTTCCAAAATCTCAGAGATCACAAAAGATTGTGTTAAATCATATCACACAATGATGAACGACATTTGCTCTGGAAAGACCGTTCCAGACCGGAACCAAGAAGTTAAAAGAAAATGGGACAGCGAAACGGCCACAAGCAGCAAGCAGGCTGCATTCTGTGGCCGCATCAAAGACGACATGTTTAACAATCTACATGACAATTTGAACTCTATTGTCAGGCAAGCATGCAAGATCAAGTACAATTTCTACATCCTTGTGACCTCAAGAGATCCTTTTTTTAAAGAAACCAAGGTAGGGGAAGCAGACGATGAGTTGTAAACTAAATGAACAAATCTATTGGGATGCACCTCTTAATCACTGAAATCAGGTGTTTCATTCAGTCTTGTAAGCACTGGTTTATATAGTTAAGTGCCAAGTCTTGAATTTTGAACTATTGAACGCTTCCAACATTGTGCCCTAGAGCACAATAAAAGTCCATAAAAGCGTGGCTGAGTGAAAAGCACCTTAGAATGAATCAGGATAGAGATTGCAGCCAAGCTTTTTAATTGGCAAATGTATCCACACACGCACTCCAAAATCATGTGAAAATAGGTTCCTAAAAAAGCCTCTTGTAGGCGTCCCAACACTTTTGTCCATAGTGTACGAAGGAATTGTAAGCATTCATGAGAAACTTTAAGAACAAAGCCGTGTTTGACCTCGTTCTAATCTCCAGGAGCTTCTGGAGGCTGAAGGCCACACAGCCATTGAACCTTATCAGTTTGAACTGGATGACGGTGGACAAACTCCTCTGCTTATTATAATGAGAAATGAGGATATTGCTGAATACATATGTAAGGTAAGTTGATGAAAAGGACCTGTGGAAAAGTTACAGCCCATGGAAAATGTTAACATTACTGGCAGGTGCAGTGTCTGCAATAAGGAATTTCTGCAAATTAATTTTTCAGGACCACCACCGAGCAGAAAAGGGGGGGGGGGGTGTTGTGGTGATACTAATGAATTGGATACAGCAGTCTTCATTTAGTTTTTTTTTTTTAATACTGTCCACTTACAATACCCTTGTGTTAGACCCATCGTCCCACAGAACATGATGGACAGTTTAAATAAAATGCGAAATTACGCGCATTATTTTATTTTATATAACTAAGTAGTAAATCAGCCAGATAGCGGCGCTGTTCGTTCAAAAAATATTCATTCGTTCATTAGCTTCCGTTTTCTCTACAAGGGTCGTGGGGGAGTTTTCCCCTTGCCCATCCAGGGGACAACGTTTTGGGTGCTGGGTAGATACATCCGAGTCAAGGTCCTATTCGTGGGCACTAAAGTTTTTAAATGCAGATTAGTTCATATTATAAATCGGGTAGTTAATTAGTTTGTTTTCAATAAACACAATTTATGAGTCAAACCTTGTGTGTTTGCAAACATTTTGTAATAACAAAAGCAATAACAGTAGGCTGATACACCCAAAGCAGGGCACCAATCCATCACTGGGAACACATTCATTCAATCACTCACTCACACACACTCACACAGATTATATGGTGGGCATCGTGTGTAATAACACCTCCTTCTCATGATTTATTTACAATAAATGCCACACGCTCGTCATACCTTATTGCTTTATTATTGAGTCTTGAGTTGTGTTGTGTTATATTTTTTTAATGTGAATCCTCATCTGCTTTGAGCACATGCTGATTCTCCCTCTCTCTCTTTCTCTGAATATTATCCTGTTCTACATTCTCAGGTTCCCTGTTTGCTTGAGCTGAAGAAGTCAACCAGAGTTCTGTTTGCAGGCATAGATCAGCCTGATGATGTCGTGAACCTCACTCACCAGGAGCTCTTTGCCAGGGGAGGCTTTGTGGTATTTGATGAAAGTGCAATGGACGCACTGTCTTTAGGTATTTTTAAATAATTTTGTGAAAATTATCATTTGAATTCTTATTAGAAAGTGTTTTTGATCATGCTCCTTTTTAAAATCTATTTAAAGAAAGCATGAAAAATATTGTGGGCATTATGGAGGAACTGGATAAAAAAGGGAAGTGGAAGTGGTATCTGCACTACAGGAACAGTCGAAAGCTCCGTGAAAACGCAAGGTACGTTCACGTTTGTCCTCCGGACACAAAAGCAATTTCGTCAACAGCACCGTTAAAATGTCTTAAGCGCCTTAAAATAAATAACATTTTTATTTCAGAAGCAAATGGTCACTCTTGAAAAAAGCGACCTTCAACTCGGGTGAAAAAATGTAAAGAAAAAATCCTAACTAAGAAATAAAATAAAACGACCTGTTCCACATGTATGGGCACCTTTGACAATTTCTTGGAAAAAATATTTGGGGCATTTCTGTCATTTGTACTGTAGTTTATAAAGTGTAACATAGTGTCTAGGAACTTTTAATGAGTAATTTATCACTTCCTGTTTCCCTGGGGTATAAATATGGCATTACACAGAGGCCTGTTTCTCTTACTCTTAAGCATGGGAAAGACACAAGAACACACTGTTTAGGTACGGCAGATGTGTGTGTGGAACTTCATAAATCAGACAATAACCGCTCCCCTGCAGATGCCCTTAGTCAGAGCAATCATCAGAAAGTTCCAAACATCTGAAACTGGGACAAATGAGCCTGGAAGGGAACGCATGTGTATTTCCTCACCACGCACAGATGGTAAGAGAAGTAAAAAGTTTTCCAAAGCTCACTGTAAGAGAATTGAAGCAAATGGTCGCATCTTGGGGTTATGAGGTCTCCCACCATCACCACCACTATCAGACACCATCTCTTCCACAGACACTTGCTAAAAATAAAAAAAAATTTAAAAAGCGGCAGATCAAGTTATGCGCAGGGTTGATGGTGCTACAGTGTGGCTGGTTCTTTCTAATAATACTGACTTGTGTTGTTCTCTCATTTGTAAGTCGCTTTGGATAAAAACGTCTGCCAAATTACTAACCGTAAATGTAATCTTCATGCCAACAAGCTGTTTTAGAGATATGCACAATGAAATGAGTTATACTCATAAGCGTAAACGGGTGGAGGCTACTGGAATTTTAACTGCTTTGGTCAGATGAGACTAGGAACAAGCTTTTTGCTTACGAATTGTTTTTTTTTTTTGTTTTTTTTTACACACTTTTATTCAGCTTCACTTGTCTGTTTGGTACAAATTTTGTAATCGATTTTTCGACCACTTCCC